>PVHP010011144.1:0-45865 GCA_004024765.1 Zapus hudsonius
AAGCTGTGTTGTTGGGGGCGAGCTTATGGGGTTATAAGCCAGCTTCCCCTTGCTAGTATTTGGTACACCTTCCTGCCGCTGTTTGCAGTGCTGTGGCAGAGGTGATGTCCAGCCCTCTGCTCATGCCATCGTTTTCCCTGCCAGAATGGAGTCTCCCCTCAAGTCTGTAAGCCAAATAAACCCATTCCTCCACAAGCCACTTTTGTTTGGGTTCTTTCTGTGCAGCAACTAGAAAGCTGACTGCAACAGGGCCACAGGTCTGCAACCTCCCCAACAAATATGATTCCAGATTCATTCACTTTCACGCAAGTTTCATTTTTTTTTCTGTATTGCTAAGTATAATTCTATTGTGTATATGTAACAGATTTTTGTTATTCATTTATTTGTCACTGGGTATTTGGGACATTTCCAATTCTTGGCTATTGTAAATAAAGCTGCAGTAAACATGGATATGCAAGTATCTCTGTAGTGGAATATGGAGTTCTTAATGTAAAATGTCTCTTATGCATTATTTTCTCTCCTTTCTTTTCCCCTTTCTGTCCTTCCCACTCTCTCCCACTCCTTTTCTCCTCTTGTCCTCCTCTCCCCTTCTTTCTCTTTCTGTCTTTTAAAAATATTTTATTTATTTATGTATTTATGTATTTATTTATTTATTTATGAAAAAGAGGGAGAAGGGGAATGATTGGGCTTGCCAGGGCCTCTAACCACTGCAAACAAACTCCACATGCATGTGTCAGCTTGGCATTCTGGCTTCACGTGGGTACTGGGGAATCAAACCCAGGTCTTTAGGCTTTTGTCTTAACTGCAGAGCCATCTCTCCAGTCCCTCTTGCTTTTTTTAGACAGGTTTTTACTCTACAGACATTACTGACCTGGAACTCACTGTGCAGCCTAGGATAGCCTCAAGTTTGTGGCGATCCTGTTCAGACACTTGATTGGTGAGATTGCAGGTTCAAATCACCACACCAAACTCTTGTCCATTATTCTTCTATTGTATATTTTTGATACTCTGGTGCTTAAATAGACTTTCTTTATGTATTCCTCATACACATTATTTCTTTTTTTAAATATTTTATTTATTCATTTTCAAGCAGAGAGATACAGAGAAAGAGAGAGAGAAAGAGAGAGAGAGCACTAGGGCCAAGACCTTGTGGGTCTGGTTTATGTGGGATCTGGGGAATTGAACCCAGAGCCCCAAGCACTGGAGGCAAGTGCCTTAACCGCTGAGCCATCTCTCCAGCCCCACATTATTTCTTATTTGTGAGTATTGTGGGTAGTCTTCCAGCATCTTCCTTATAGTTCTCATAATCTTTAAGGGTGTTTTTGGTTTTACATAAAGTTACTGATTCTCTAGTGTCTCATTAATATGTCTTGCTTTATCCCACTGACTTAAAGATTTTCATCTATGTTTTCAATAAGGTTTAAAGTTTAAATGCAGTTCTGTATATGGTGTGAAACAGTAATTAAATCAAACCTTGAAATGAAATCACATCTCAACAGGATGATAGAAGCAACCCAAAAAGAAGTGGCAGAAAACAAAACCATATTGAAATAATAAGAACATCTCTAGAATCTCTTACCAACAGGATCAATCACTGGGAAAACAGAACCTCAGATATGGAAGACAGAAGAGAGAAGAATTCGAGGGAAATCAGAACCTTGAAAAATTCAAAAGAGCAAGTGAACAAGACTCAAGGGATATGAAAGATACCATAAAAAGACCTAATCTCAGGATCATGGGGATCCCAGAAGGAGAAGAAAAACAAATGAGGGGCATAGAAAATATTTTCAAAAGAATTATTCAAGAAAACTTTCCATACTTGGCAAGAGATAGTCCTGTACAACCAAAAGAGATACGGAAGACCCCAAACAAATTGGATCAAAGGAGGAACACCCCTAGACATATCTTAGTTACAATGCCAAACATTGAGAATAAAGAGAGAGTCCTTAGAGCAACAAGAGAAAGGAAACTCACATATAAAGGAAAATTCATCAGAATCACATCAGACTTCTCCATGGAAACTTTAAACTTTGTACCAAGGAGAGCTTGGTACAAAGCGATTCTAGGCCTAAAGAAGAATGGATTCCAACCGAGACTACTCTAGCCATCAAGGTTATCCATCATAATTGATGAGACTAATCAGCTTTAAAATTACTTGAGCACAAAGCCAAACCTGCAAGATACTTCATGAGATATCGCTTGCAGACGAAACAAATAACCGACCCCAGGAAAGGAACAGAGAACAAACATGGTAACACAAAAGAGCAGCAACAGCTCAGATACCAGCCTCCATATTCTCTGCAAAATGGCAAACATCACAGTTATTACTTTGAATGTAAATGGACTCAACTCTCCTATAAAAAGACAGAGGAGAGCAGGATGGATCAGGAAAATGGACCCTTCCATCTGTTGCCTTCAATAAACACACCTTATCACTAAAGACAGGAACCTACTGAGAGTAAAAGGGTGGAAAACAATTTTCCAGGCATGTGGGAAAAATAAAAAAGCAGGTGTGGCTACTCTAATGTCTGACAAAATAGACTTTAAGCCAAAAGCAATAAAAAAGGACGATGATGGCCACTTCCTACTCGTCAAGGGAACGACAGCAAGAAGACATCACTATACTAAATATGTATGCACCAAATGCAAGGGCCCCCCAGTTCATTAAACAGAAATTACTCAAAAGCAAAGCAGATATAGATGCCAACACCATCATAGTAGGAGACTTTAACACTCCACTGTCATCCCTAGACAGATCGTACAAACAACAGACAAGCAGGGAAATCAAGCTGCTAAATGGCACCATTGACAAACTAGGGATAACAGACATCTACAGAACACTTCACCTCAAGTACACAGATTATACATTCTTCTCAGCGGCGCATGGAACTTTTTCCAAAATTGACCATATACTGGGCCATAAATCATCCCTCAGCAAATTAAGAAAGATCAATGTAATCCCTTGCATCATATCAGACCACAATGCATTAAAGCTAGAAATTAACAATGGGAGAGGATCCAAAAAATTCAACAGATACTGGCAACTGAACAACTAACTCCTGAACAATTCCATGAATTAAACCAGCTCTACGAATATTTGAACTCAAAGCCAAAATTTCAGAAGATCCTATAAGAGATATCCCACACAGAAGAAAGAAGAAATCTACCTCAGAAGAGGTAGAGATCAGGCAAGACAAACACAGTCAGTGTGCTAATAATAGCAGCACAGACCCCAACCCCCATAAAACCTTCAACATGGCAGGGCTTAAAGCAAACCTCAGAGTTATATCACTGAATATAAATGGACTTAATTACCCTATAAAAAGACACAGACTTGCAGGGTGGATCAGAAAAATGGAACCTTCCATCTGCAGCCTTCAGAAAAGCCACCCTACCTCTAAAGACAGCAATCTTCTTAGAGTAAAAGGATGGGAAACAGTTTATCAGGCATGTGGAAGTAAAAAGCAAGCGGGTGTGGCTACATTAATCTCTGACAAAATAGACTTTACACCAAAATCAATTAAAAAGGATAAGGATGGTCACTTCTTACTCATCAAAGGAATGATCCATCAGGAATATATCACCATCATCAACATATACACACCAAATTTGGGTGTAACACAGTTCATAAAGGAAACCCTACTGAAAAATAAAGCAGATATAGACTCTAATTCCATCATACTAGGAGACTTTAATACACCTCTATCAGCTCTGGACAGATCAACTAAACAGAAGATCAGCATGGACATAATGGAGCTCAATAACATCATTGACCATCTGGAGACAACAGATATTAACAGAACATTCTACCCCAAAGACACAGAATATACATTCTTCTCAGCAGCGCATGGGACTTTTTCTAAAATTTATCACATCTTAGGTCACAAATCTTCCCTAAACAAATTCAGGAAGATTGATGTAGTTCCTTGCATCATATCAGACCATAGTGCTGAAGAATCCATTTTATAAAGCAGACTCCATTTTATAAAGAAGACTCCATTTTATAAAGCAGACTCAATTTTTAGACTTACTTCCCCCTCCCTAAAGAATGTCTGGTCATAAAGACCAGGGAGTAAAAAAAAAAAACACCATATAAGAAAGTATATGGCTGTCCTGAAATGTGGGCTGGCTCTGGGATGTGGCTCCAAGAAAGTAACCAATCGAGAGGCATACAGATACAGTAAAGGAGCCAATAAAAATACCACACAACCTGTGACCTAAGCTATATTATAATTAGATAGCTTCTGTCTATAAATACCCTGCTCCTTTGTTCTTCGGGGCTCCATCTTGCCTGGACATTCATCTGCCTGCTTGTGGAGCCCAACTGTGCAGCTAAATAATAAAATCCTCTTGCTTTTGCATCTGCTGGTGTGGTTATTGGAGTTTTGGGGTACGCTCTATTGAGAGAGGCCTTGGGGGTCTTTCAGTGCATTAAAGGTAGAAATTAACAACGGAACAGGATCCAGAAAATACACAAAGGACAGTTTCTCTGATGTCTTTTTCCGAAGGCTTGTCTTCTATATATAGAAAGGCTACTGATTTTTGTGTGTTAATTTTGTATCTTGCCACTCTGCTGAACGCATTGATCACCTTCAGGAGATTACTAATACTGTTCTTTGGATCTGATATATATAAGATCATGTCATCTGCAAAGAGGGATATTTTGACTTCTTCCTCTCCGATTAGTATCCCTTTTATGGTATTCTCCTGTCTTATTGTTTGGGCTAGAACTTCAAGCACTATGTTAAATAGCAGTGGTGAGAGTGGACATCACTGTCTGTATCTGAGTTGAGGGGGAACTCCTTGAGTCGTTCCCCATTGAGGATGATTTGTGCTTCAGGAGATCTGTATATTGACTTTATCATGTTGAGGTATAGGCCATCTATGCCTGTTCTTTCCAGGGTTTTGAACATGAAGTGATTTTGAATTTTGTCAAAAGCCTTCTCTGCATCAATTGAGATGACCATGTGGTTTTTGTGGGTGAGTTTGTTAATATTGTGAATTATGTTTATCGACTTTCGTATGTTGAACCATCCCTGCATCCCTGGGATGAAGCCGACTTGGTCAGGGTGAATTATAGTCTTGATGTGGGTTTGTATTCAGTTTGCTAGGATTTTTCACCCTTGTCATTTTTTATTTTGTTAATTTGGGCTTTCTCAGTTTTTCATTTGATGAAGTTGGCCAGGGATTTGTTGATCTTATTGACTTTTTCAAAGTACCAACTCTTTGATTTGTCTAGGTTTTCAATTGTTTTCTTTCTTTCCAAGTAATTAATCTTAGCTCTGATATTAATTATTTCCCTGTGTCTCGAGCTCCTAAGGTTGGATTTTTTCATGTGTACTAATGACCTTAGGTGTGAGGATAGTTGGTTAATTGGAGACCTCTCTGTCTTTGTTATGAAGATACTTAGAGCAATGAATTTCCCCCTTAGATCTGCCTTCATTGTGTCCCACAAGTTCTGAAAGGATGTGTCCTCATTATCATTTGTTTCTAGGAAGTTCTGAATTCCCTGTCTGATTTCTTGTTTGACCCATTCATTGTTCAGGAGCGAGTTGTTCAGTCGCCAGAATCTTTTGAAATTTTTGGATCCTCTCCCGTTGTTAATATCTAACTTTAATGTCTTATAGTCTGATATGATGCAGGGGATTACATTGATCTTTCTGAATTTGTTTAGGGATGATTTATGGCCCATTATATGGTCAATTTTGGAAAAAGTTCCATGCGCTTCTGAGAAGAATGTGTATTCTGTTTCCTTGGGGTGGAATGTTCTGTAGATGTCTGTTATCCCTAGCTTGTCTATGGTGCTATTTAGCAACTTTATTTCCTTGCTTGTCTTTTGTTTGGACGATCTGTCTAGTGATGACAGTGGAGTGTTAAAGTCTCCTACTATGATGGTGTTGACATCTATATCTGCTTTGTTTTTGAGTAATTTATGATTAATGAACTGATGGGTCCTTACTTTTGGTGCATACATATTTACTTTAGTAATGTCTTCCTGTTGTATCATTCATTTGACGAGTAGGAAGTGACCATCATCGTCCTTTTTTATTGCTGTTGGTTTAACGTCTATTTTGTCAGATATTAGAGTAGCTATACCCACTTTTTTATTATTCTCACTTGCCTGGAAAATTGTTTTCCACCCTTTTACTCTCAGTAGGTTCCTGTCTTTAGCGATAAGGTGTGTTTATTGAAGGCAACAGATGGAAGGGTCCATTTTCCTGATCCAACCTGTGATCTTGTGTCTTCTTATAGGAGAGTTGATTCCATTTACATTCAAAGTTATAACTGTGAGGTTTGCTTTAAACCCTGCCATGTGGGAGATAATATGGAGGTTGGTATCTGAGCTGTTGTTGTTATCTCTTTGGTGTTACCTTGCTTGTACACTGTTCCTTTCCTGAGGTTGGATATTTGTCTCAACTACATGGTATATCTCATGAAGTATCTTCTGAAGGTTTGGCTTTTTGTTCAAGTAATTGTAGAGCTGGTTAAGTTCATGGAATTCTTTCATTTCTCCATCTATTATGATGGATGACTTTCCTGGGTAGAGTAGTCTAGGTTGCAATCCGTACTTCTTTAGGCCTAGGATCGCTTTGTTCCAAGCTCTCCTGGCTTTTAAAGTTTCTCTGGAGAAGTCTGAGGTGATTCTGATGGGTTTTCCTTTATATGAGTTTCCTTTTCTCGTTGCTCTACTGACTCTCTCTTTATCCTCAATACTAGGCATTGTAACTAAGATATGTTTTGGGGTGTTCCTCTTTTGGTCTAATTTGTTTGGGGACCTCCGTATCTCTTTTAGATGTACAGGACTATCTCTTGCCAAGTATGGAAAGTTTTCTTGCATAATTATGTTGTAAATATTTTCTATGCCCCTAGCTGGGTTTTCTTCTCCTTCTGGGATCCCCATGATCCTGAGATTAGGTCTTTTTATGGTATCCCACATTTCCCTTGAGTCTTGTTCACTTGCTCTTTTGAATTTTGTCAAGTTTCAGATTTCTCGCAAATTCTCCTCTGTTTTGTCTTCCATGTCTGAGGTTCTGTTTTCCCAGTTGTTAATTCTGTTAGTAAGAGATTCTAGGGACATTCTTATTTCAATATGGTTTTTGTTTTCTGCTACTTCCTTTTGGGTTGCTTCCATCATCCTGTTGGGAATTTTTTTCATTTCAAGATTTGATTTAATTACTTCTTCCTGACAGTCATTCTTATATTTGCAGACGTCTTTAGTTAACTTGGAAACCTGGTTTTTTCTTATCTTCAGTTTGCAGTTTTGTCTTTAGTTCTTATATGTCTTTTCTGAAGTCCATTAGGTTCTCCTCAATTATATTAAGCCTGGTGACAAAGCTAATTAACTGACTTTGAACTCTTTCAATATGTTGGTCCAACTTTGCTTGCATGACTGACATTAAGATTTCCTCAAGATCTGTGCCAGTATGAACAGGGTTTAGTGTCTTGTCTTCCTGTGCCTGCCTTTGCTCATTCTCTTTGGTCGCATTGTTATTGCCATTTGGCATGGTTTCCTCAGCTGGTGATATATTCTTGCGTTGAGGTCTGCCCATTTCGATTCCATTTGAGGTGATTGGTGGGATGCCTTTGATCTGATTTCACTTTGCTAGTGTGTTCTGGGAGTACACTGGACTCCACAGGTAGGGTTGGGCACTCACTTGCTTAATCTGTGAGTGTGTGTGCCCTCAGATCACTGGCTGGACTTTGATGGTGATACTGGGGGTATCCTGTTAGAGGAGGGTGTGGGGCTGTGGGGACTAAGTAGGAAGCGGTTCTGGTGCCAGGTCCTATGTAGCCTGCTTGGGGGTACGGGGCCCCTTAGGGGTAAGGTACAATGAGGTAGCGTGTCAGCTGTCTGTCACTGCCGCCCAGGGACTATTTATCACATGGGGACACCGTGGGAACCAGGTTGCGGGCAAACCACAGGAGCTGGTGGGCACGTAGGGAAGCCGCAGGACCTGGAGCTTGAGGATACCTCAGGGTCCAGCGCTTGAGGGTTACACAGAATCAGTGGGCTGGGGTACCATTGGGAGCTGGGGTTGAGGAAACTGCGGGGGTAGACAGGCAGGGAAAACCACAGGGGTAAGGTCTCAAAGAAGCATCAGGGTTTGGTGGGCAGAAAGTACCACAGAGGAGGGAAAAAAAGAAAAGAGAAGAGAAAAAAAGAGGAAAAAATAAAATAAAGGAGTAAACAAGAAAAAAGACTGGCAAAAACCTGGCGGGCGGGGCTGGGCAAACAAGCTGTAGATGTTGAGGCCAGGGGGAGGGGCGCTGTAAGAGCCTATGTCCAAGTCGGCAGGCCAAAACAAACAAACACACAAATAAAATAAAGTAAGCAAGGAAATAGATTAGCAAGGTCCTGGATGGGTGGGGCAGATGTGCTGGAGACCTGGAGGACGTGGCGAGGGGCTATGTAAGAGCCCAGGTTCCAGTTGGCATGCCAAAAACAAAACAAAACAAAACAAAAAAAGTAAGCAAGGATATAGATTAGTAAGGGCCTAGAAGGGCGGGGCAGACGGGCTGGAGATCTGAAGTCCCGGGGGGAGGGGCTATGTATGAGCCCTGTTCCCAGTCAGCAGGCCAAAAACAAAAAACAAAAACAAAAATTAAGCAAGGAAGTGGATTAGCAAGGACCTGAAGTTTCTGGACAGACGCTGGAGACCAGGAGGATGGGGGTAAGGGTTATGTATGAGCAAGAAAAAAAGAAAAGAAGAAAAATGAAAAAAAAGTTGAAAATGAGAGACATTAAAGGGCCCGGGAGGGATGGCATAGACGCGCGGAACACGCAGAGGGCGGGAGGGACAGGGAGGGAAGCCAAGAGAAGCCGGCAAAGGCTGAGGAAAAATTTCTGTCGGCTGGCAGGCTGAGGCTGCTCTAGCCAGGCTTGCCGGTTCATGACAACTCACTGCCTCCCGCGAGTGCTGGTCCTCAATGGAGGCTTCCAGTGGTGAGAATCCTGTCCCGGGAGGTGTCTGGAGCTCAGAGCGTGAGCGCAGCTTGTGTCCATGACCTGGATCCCTGCTGAAAACCCTGACCCTTGTTTCCCAAGGATCGTGGCGTGTCTGCTAGTCAGCCATCTTGAACCGGAGGCACAGTCTCTCCTTTTAATGCTTTATTTTAGCAGTTGGAATATTTACTCTGTGCCATATGTATTAGAAGTATGTAACTTGTGTTATAAGACTGCCTTAAATCTTGGATGAGACTTTGGACTTTTGAACAGTGTGAAAATTGGTAAAGAGTAGCTGGACTTTTGAAGTTGAACTGAGTGCAATTTGCATTGTGAGAATGATCATGAGTCTATTGGGTGAGGGGTGGAATGTGGTGGTATTTATGTAACTGGTCCCATAGCCTCAAACATCTTTTATTAAGTTTTCTGCTTACTATCCAGCAGGCAGAGCCCTGCTGGAAGTTATATGTCACTGGGGGCGGATCACTGAGGATGGTGTGTTCTGAGCCAGCTTCAGCTTCTGAATGTTGTCTTTCATTCTCTGTTATGGATATATGGTTAATTTAGACTGCTTTTCCCACCATGTTGAAGCTTCTCTTGAAATGTGTGAGCCATTTCCTCCTATAAACTGCTTTCTGGTTGGGAAACTCCTCCTAACAATGAGAAGGTTATTATAACACTAATATAATAAAATCTGTGAGATCTAGGATCAGTGAGAGACCCTATATCAAAGAATTATGAGAGTCAAAGAAGACACCCAACATCTTCCTCTGGCCTCTACTCACATACACACCCATGTCCACTAGCATCTATACACACACATGTGACACACACAAACAAGCATGTATACATACAATCACACATACCATAGACATTCACATGTAAAAGGGGGAAATATAGTCATGGTTCTGAGAATTATTTCAGTGGTGCTAGTGATGGTACTTAGACCTTGTGCATGTTAGTTAAATGATGTAACTTTGAGCTATTTTCTAAGTCCTTAATTTTATGAAATAAACATATAAGGTTTTACTATGTATTCCATGCTGGTCTCAAACTTGCTATATTCCTGCCACAACCTCCCATGTGTTGGAATTATAGGCCTATACCATTGCAACTGGCTTTGGTATTTCATATTGATAATCTCCAAAAAATATAAAAATTTCATTGTTCTTTCCATCTAATACCTTGAAACATTATTTACAAAATAAATTGATCCCATTGAATCCTTACTCTTGGACAGTAGACTAAACAATATCACTTTCTAGAGTGTGGGGTATCGTCTGATAAGAAGGGCCCTGAGGGTGTAGGATGAAGACGATCTCTAATACAATTGGCTTTGGCCTATAACTCACTGTGTAAGAAATCAGTTACTTCCTACATTGAGCTGTTGATCAGAGAGAACTATGAGCTCCCCAGAACAAGACAGGCTTTTGTCAAAGTGTGTGGCCTTGCTAAGGGACACAGAGGACATAAAAGGTTAACTAAGAGTTGAGACAAGCTGAAGCCCCGATGACTCACTGCTGAGAATTGGTAGGTGCTTTGCCACGCTCCTCTTTTGATCCTACAAACCTCCAGGCTCCCTAGCAAGCCACAAATGAACCCTGTGTTCTCATCTCAGCAGTGCTGACAATAGGTGACAGTTTCAGGTGACAGTTTCTCCATAGCTGCCACCATCAAACTCATGTCTAGAATCACGTACTTCCTGCCACTAGGGCTGAGCAAGCCCCTCAACTTATGCAAATTAGGCATTCACAGGTTACTATCCCCTACCTATCCACTCGTGAGGCACCCACAGACTACCCTGCCCCAACCAGTCCCCTTGCTATGCCCCTGCCTCTAATTTTTCTGGCTTCCCCTCTGTATAAATATGACCTCTCCACATACAATAAACAATATCTGCTCGTCCCACCCACTGTGGCTGTATCCCGAGAGTTTTTTTTCTCTTGCATACCCAACTCTGCAGAAGAGTGGGGAGTTGCCCAACTCCCTCCCTAACTCAACTATGGACCAGCCGCCAGTGCAGCGCAGCGTCCAAACTTGCCAGCCTCTGCTGTGACACACAGCATCTGTGGAAAAGAAATGACATCAAAGCACTCGATTACTCACCCCAGGCAAATGAGAAGACCCTATTGCTAAAGACACCACAGGCTGCTATCACACAACAACGAGAGTCCCCACAGAAATCTGGAAGGAAGCCAGTTTCCAAATGGTTTTTCCATAGAGTGTTGAATAGCTGTACATGAACTGCTAAGGGAAATTGGCCCTTGGTGTTGGGAGAAAGCAAAGGGCACTGTTATATGACAGCAACAGATGTTGGGAGATAGCAGGGGACACTGATTTATGACAGAGACCCACATGGCAAGAATTACTCACATGTGCAATAGTAGCACTTAACCTAGGTGGGTAATCAAAACTCTCTGATTGGCTAAGAGATCCACTCACTGGCAAGGAAACTATAGCTGGAACTGGGATCCAAGGCAAACTCCTATGGAGACCAAGAATCCAGACTCCAAGGGAAAGCTCCCACTAACCAAGGGCCTAAAGACAGGCTACATCCAATATAATCTCACCAAATTAATAATGTTTGTCCCATTTAATCTATGCCAATCTCACTCTCCATTAGATAATATGCTTGTATTTTTCAGAAGGCAGCAAGAACCATGGACATCCCAATTATACCAAAGACCTGAAATGATAGATGGCTCCTAGCCAGGAGATGAACCACCCCTAACACATCATCTAGGACCCAGATGAAATCACAGAAGTGGTGAGATGAGCAAGAATGCTGCTTCCAGAACAAGTCCAACAATCTATGCAAGTGTAATAGTGACAGACACTGAGGATACTCAAAAGGGTCCAAGGTAGAAACCCAGAGACTCTTACGTCCTCAACACTAATATAGACTTAAAACTTACCCACTGTGGCTGAGGGAACATTGTGAAATAGGGGGTGAAAAGATTGTAAGAGCCACAATGGGGGTAATATCCATGGACATTGTGCCCAGTTTCCCCCCCCCAAAAAAAAAAGAAAAAAAAAACAGTCTGCTGTTTATACATCTCATAGCCTTCCATCCCATAGAGCATTCCAATAATGCAAATGAGGAGGGTTCTTAGTCAAAAAGGGGAAGGGAGAAGGGAAATGGGGATACAAACACAAGTCTTGTACTCAAAAGAGTTTCTACTTATTAGTAATAAGTAAATAAATAAATGAAAAATATCTCACAGGTGGGAGCTAGAGAGAATGCTTAGTGGTTAAGGCACTTGCCTGCAAAATATGATGAGCTGAATTTAATTCCCCAATAACCACTTAAAGCCAGATACACAAAGTGCCACATGCATCTGAAGTTTGCAGTGGCTATAGGCCGTAGCACACACATTCTCCCTGTGTCTCTCTGTCTCTCTGTGTCTCTGCTTGAAAATAAATTTTTAAAAATAAATTTTTAAAAAAATATATGCAGGTGAATTGCACCTTAAATTAGCCATGCTTATCATGGTACTATTCATAATAGCCTGATTATGGAATAAGCCTAGGTGTCCTTCAATAAATGAGTGGATAAATCTTTATTTATTGAACAATGAAATTATGTGGAGGTAGGGAAAGGTTCAGTAGGTAAGAGCACTTTTTACATGAACATGGAGACCTCAACTGAATCCCAGCATACATGTTACAAAAAATAAAAGCAAGGCATAGGCATCTAATCCCAGTTCTGGGGTGGGGAGAAGGAGGATTGCTTGGGCTCCCTGGTCAGCCAGTCAGCCAAAAAAATTGACTTCTAGTCTCAAGAAACAGGTAGAATAGTGAAAGAGGAGGACACCTGGACTCTGCACACATGAACATGGGACTGTGCATACACCACACACAAAAATATTAAAATAAAATAAAAAATGCAGTTACGTTGTTTGCAGGAAAATGAACGCAGGCTCATCATGTTAAGTAAAATAAACCACTTCCACAAATACGGGTACATGTTTTCTCTCATAAGTGAAATCTAGAGAGAAGAAGCATAAAAGTAAAGTAGGATACCTAAAGGGAAACCAAAAGAATGAGCTGAGTAGGGCAACAATATAATGGAGGAGGTGAATATGTTTGAAGTATATTATATGTGTGTGTGGGAATACCATAATGAAACCATTAGCTTTTACAAGTAATATTTGCTAATCAAAAAGTTATTTTAATACATGAATTATTTTTTAATATTCTTAAGATATTTTTCTATTTGAGTATTGTTCATTGACAAGAAACACTCCTTACACTATTTGGAGGAAGATATAATACTTTGAAACCTTTCTTCATGTAGGCCTGAAGTCAGCTCCCTTATAAATTTCACCCATGGTTTAAAATTTTCCATACTCATACTTTCTAAGTAACTAAGAAAACATTTTAGTAGATACTTTCTTTTATTAAAATAGATAATTTCTTTCTCCATATGTACTAGGAAATAAGATAGACAGATGATAACCTCTGTCTCCTTCATCCCTAGAGCTATAATTTTCTGCAGAAACTTCAGACCAATAATCAGCATGATTTTAAAAATTCAACAGCATATGGGGATAAGAACACAAACTGATAAGGCTGTAGTTTGAATTTACTTAACACCATTTCTCTGAACATCAGCTGGTATCAGTGCTTCTTGTGTCATAGAAGCAAGCAAGCAAGGTTGTAAAAACCTTGTCTTTGTTTTTACATGTCGTTTGGATAGGCAATTTCCAAATTTGTGTGCTTTAATATTATTGCAATATAAAAAGCTAAGGGTGAAAATATATGGTTTGAAGCATCATCCAGGTGTAAGGATTTAACAGTTCTTTGTATTTTTTTGGAATTTACATGTAAAATCCTCATTAATGCTAATGTGAGTTCTGGATCTGTGTAAAGCTTCCTCATGGAGGAAAAAAAATCATGAAATTTGGAGGGCTTCAGTTGACATTCTATTAATTCTCTGAGATTCCTAATTGATTTCTCTTTTATTCTCTGCCTTGCCCTACCCCACCCCCATCTTACCACCCCTATAAAGGAAAAATGTATTTTTCCATTATGAAAGTCAGGGCAACTTTTTCTCTTTGACCAAGCTCCAAATGGAAACTCAAAGTATGACCTGACCATTTAAACCCCTCTTTCTCAGCCAAATCCTCTGCTCTCTCTGACTCCCTGTGACAGCAAGGGCTTCTGGCCCCTAGGGCACTAGCACTCATAAAAATCTTTTCTCAGTAATTATTGCTATTATTTCCCATTTGATAAGTGGCAATATTGTTCATCTAGGCTAAGAGGCCACATCCTGTGTCTGCCTCTCAACAACTTACTGAATGGTGCTGACACTGTTTTAAAATATAAACTTCTGCCCTTGATTGCTGTTAGTAGTATTGGGTGAGGGAGTTCTAGATTGTCAGTTTTGAGGAATATATATGACAGTGGATGTAGAATGCAAATGAATGATGATATATATATATATATATATATATATATATATATATATATATATATATATATATCCATGATGAAGCAAAGGGAGTCAGCAAGTGTCATGCTGTCTTGGGGAAGGATCTAGGTGACTAAAGGTCCAAAGTGGAAGCTGATGTGAGCATGCTAGAAATAAGGTAAAAATAAGGAGCCAGAAATCAAAGATAAGGGCCAAATGAGAACTAGTTAAACAAGCCAGAGTCAGGGCAAAAAGGCAACATAAAGTTTAGAGTATTCAGAGTAGGAAATCTAAGTAGATTAGCAAATGAAAGCCATAAACATAGGGGCAGAACTAGGTGGATATGCAAATTCAAGCAATTTTGTAAGTCCTAAAAGGAATAATTGAAGAGAATAAGGGTTGAGGCAAGGCAACCACAGTGAAAAGGACCTAAACAAAGAAGGCATTTTGTTGTGTTTTAGAAGCAGGATCTCATTGTAGCCCAGGCTAATGTAAACTCACTCTGTAGCCCCAGGCTGGGGCTCATGATCCTCTGACCTCTGCCTCCTGAGTGCTGGAATTAAAAGCTTGAGCTACCACACCACACCTGGCAGAGCTATTTTTTAAGTGAAGATGGTACCATTTATATTACTTACTACAATGACAAAGTAAATACAAGTGCAAAAATCCTGTGTTGAGTGAGTTAAAGATTCACATCCTATGGGTGGAGGTTAATGCAGATTTCATAGATAGCAAGGTAGCCAAGAATAAGTAGTGTTGGGGCCTGTTTAGCATAAGGACAGCCACGACAGGTTTGGTGGCCACTGCATGACACAGGCCTCTTCCTGGAACAGGGAACTAACTCATTTCTGGTAAACTAGGGCAGGAGGTCATGAGCTGTCACAACTAGAAACCAGATGTTTGTCAAAAGATTAGGTTTCCAGAATGTATACGTGACCACCGGGATGTGGCCAGAGGGTCACAAGCCAAAATTATGTGCTGTATAGATAATGAAAAAATACTGGGTGATGTATAAAAACGTATAAAAATGGTTGAAACGTGCATTTGGGGTCCATGTTGAAACCCTCTTCACTGGGCAGATACTTGGACCCAAGCTAGCTGGAAATAAACCTCGCTGTATGACTTGTGTTATCGCATGTGTCCTCTGTCCTTCTGAGGGTTGGTCTACCTCAGACCCTAACATTAGCTACTCTGTGCTCAGCCTCAAAGAGGACATCTAAACTACCCTGTCTAAGGATCAGAAACCTCACAGAGAAAGAAGCAGAAAGAACATAAAAGTAGGAGAGAAAGACTGCAGAATGATATCTTCTGGATGCAATATGGCTGTTACATCCATGAATTCACAGCAGCTGTAATTTAGTGTACAAAATTAACCCTGGTAATATTCCGTCATGGATTGGTGGAGAAATTCATAAGATCTCACATGTTCCAGAGTTGCTACTTGTCATTCCCTGCCTCCGGGAGCACCGTTAGCTGCCATGGAGGGAAAATGGTGGGAATTTGAGTGAAAGCTGGTCACTGCTTCATTGTCTCAGGGAGGTTACACAGAGCTGGGGGTCAACGCAAGGTGTGGTCCGGTGAGGTAGAAATGCAAGCAGATGTGTATAGTGTACCCACTTGGTTCTTTATTCAATTGGGAGAGCTTATATTTATGGAGGAAGGAAGCCAGGGGGATGAGGAGCAGGGGAGGAGGGCAAGGGGATTGGATAGTCAAGGTGATGGTGAGTTAACGGTCTGCAATGGGATAGGTTAATGCAGACAACCTGTGAATACCTAATTTGTATAATTGGGGGGCCTGAGTGGCGGGAAATACATGATTCTAGCCATGGTCTGTGGGGATGGGTATAGGGAAATTTGTTACTTGGGTCTGACACCCATTGCCAGTCATGCTGAGATCGGAATGCCAGGTTCCTGTGGCTTACTTTGGGGGATGGGAGTCAGGGTTGATGATGAAGCTGGCAAAATGCCTACCGGGACTACTACTGGGGTTTCCAACCTATTCAAACATTATTCACCCTTTGTTCTCCGTGCCCTCATTTAGCAGTGCCAACAAGCAGTACCCTACAGCTACTGACAGCTCATAGTTGTTGAGAGATGTGTGTGTGTGGGGGGGAATCATGTGTTCAGTAGTGTTATCCCTGGTAAGATGCCCATTCCAGAGTAAATAACTTTCTATCCATGGTCATGCATGCAACCCTCATTTAACTCAGTGAGTTAAAAAAATGGATGAAAGTAATATGGGGAAATGGGGAATATGAAGTGTGTTAAAGGGAGAGAGAAGGGGAGTGTGATGAAAATGCATTATAAGCCTATATAAAGTTTTCAAAATTTTTAAAATATTAAAAAAAATTATTCAAGTCTTTGAGATCTCCCTCCATGATCTAGTTGCTGGCTTGGTAATAGAAGGGACCAAGGCTGTGATCTTTTACCAGCTGTGGGCCAACTGAGTGCACCACAGTGTAAGAAGTCCTAATTAAGATAATAGGAAGTCATGCAGGTTTTGAGCAGGGCTGTGGCAGATTGCAAATATAAGGTTATGCAACTGATGGACACAAAGGGATCCTAGAGCCACCTTGTCCACATGGCTAATGGGTGGAAGATTGAGGAGCAAATAATGAAGGGGACAAGGTGGATACTCCAGAAAAGAGGAACAATCTTCAGGAGCCATTCCCAGCCATGTCAGCAGCCCCTCTTTCACAGAAAGGACCCTCTCTTCTTCTAACTCACTCTCCCATAATCAGCCTGACTCTGCCATTTTGATTTTCCCTGTGTATGTGATTCTTGTCAAGGCAGAAACCAGTTCTTGTAAAAGCCAACCCAAACTGAGTACATACCCGAGAGTGTGACTAAGATAAATATCATCTTCTAGCAGAAAGATATTGTTTATGAATAGATGCCCTGGGAGAAAATCCTCGGAGGTCCTACAATGTGAAGGGTACATGCCAGATTCCTATCTTCTTGAATTCTGCTGGGCAAGAAGAAAGCTGAAATCTCTTTTTGCCTGGCAAGTCCAGCTTATTTTACAGTCTTCTTATGTAGCTATTGCTAGTGGATTAAAGAAGCCACATTGCTCTAAAGCAATGTTGAGCAAGCAAGATATTAGGTAGGAAGTGGGTATTATAATTTTCTGGGGTCCTATATATCATCAAGCTCAGTCCTTTTGACCTTTGGTGGGTAGGGTGTGCATGTGTTTGTGTTTTGATATGTGCAACTTTCAAGTACATATATTCAAGTACATATATTATATATACTTGTATTCCTTGATTGGTGACACATCATTACAAATAGTTTAGTAGTTTCATATATTAATTAACTTATTAATTTTCTTATTGTCCATCTCTTTTCCTATAGCCAACAATTTTAATATGCTACATTGATTCTTTTAGAAATAAATGTGTTTTGGAATATGTGTACTCACTAATTCCCCCACGTCTTTAAGATATAGTTATATACAGTAAAACATACAAATTTAAAGCTATCAATTTTAGTGATTAAAGTGAGATTTTGAACATACTCTCAATTAGAATCCAGAAAAAAAAGAGATATTATTATAGACTAGAGAAGTCATTGTGTGACCATTTGTCTGAATTGAAACATTCACTCCAGGAATGGGTGGGGCTCATAATACTTCAGAAGCTCAGGAAATTTATGAAGCTTAGGAAGTTGAAGAGCATTATAAGAATCACAAGGCTCCTCTCCATTGTCATATAAGTAACAAACAATTGCTAGGGAAGAGGAGACTTTCTGATGGAACTGCTTGCAAATTGTACAGGGCACTTGAGTGATGTAGTTTTCATGAGTCTTTACCCCATGCTTGGGAGGACTTTTCAGTGAGTCATTCATGCTCTTATAAGTAGCCTCTCAACAATGTTCCTTTAAGTGAAACCATAAACTCATTGGGTCACCTAGCTAGACTTGGGGATAATTGCTTCTTTGGTCTATCATGTGCCTTCTCTATCTGAAGAGAATAGATGCTTGTACAGGGTCCACATTTTCCTGGAGAATTTAGAACTATGATAACCCAAAGATACACAGTGAGGTTAAAAATATAAAGACATAAATTTATGAGTTAAGAATGAGAAAAAAGTGAGAGATTTTTCTTTGTGACTTTTTCCTCTTTGCTGAAATTCAGTCACTCAAACACTAAATATATAGTCACTGAATGCTACATTCCAAACACTGTTAATATAAAACATAGATTGGAGATATCTCCTATTATTTCCCCTTTTTTAAATTAAATATTTCTTTATTTATTTTTGAGCAGAGATAGAGAATGAACCTCTTATCACTGAAAACAAACTCCAGATGAATGTGCCACTTTGTGCACCTGGCTTTACGTGGGAACTAGGGAATCAAGCCAAGGCCACAAAAAAGCTTTGCAATCAAGTGTGTTTAACTACTAAGCCATGTCCCCAGTCTCCATTATTTCCTTTAATGTAGGGTAAGCAGGAACAATCAAATAAAAACAGTACTACATAGTGCAGTAAATATGGTGCAAAGAAGATAGTAAAATGATAGCTAGAGCAGGGAAAGCTAATTTAGCTAGGGGCTATGATAAAGCTTCCATGAGTTTACATATATGGAATTCATTAGCTAAACAATAGGGAGTTGGAAAGGAGGAGCATATGATAAGAGTATGAGCACATATGAAGACACTGAACTCAGATGAGAGGGAACATGACAAAGTCCAGTATGTTAAAGACAGCCTATACAGCTAGAAAAAGGAGTGAGAGGAACACTGATCAGAGATGGAACTTTCAACAAGTTCTTCCCTGATCACTCCATTTAAAATCACAATTTTGTATTGTACATGCACTTTTCACTCTGTCGATTATCCAACTGTGATGGATTCATTCAAGTGTCCTCCACAAACGAATGTGTTCTGAATGCTCAATCCCCAGCTGATGGCATTTTGGGCATTGGAAACTTGTTAGAACTGGGTTGTTGGGAGTGGGCTTATGGAGGGTATAACCAGCTTCCCCTTGCCAGTGTTTGGCATCCTCTCCTCTTGCTGATGTTGGCCAGGAGGTGATGTTCACTCTCTGCTTATGCCATTGTTTTCCCTGCTATCATGGAGCTTTCCCTAAAGTCTGGAAGCTAAGATAAACCCATTCCTCCACAAGCTGCTTTCGTTCCAGTTCTTTGACACAGCAACTAGAGAAATTAACTGCAACACCGATCTTCATCTTGTTCTCTATTTTCCTCTCTAGAAGTGTATTTGAGCTACATCAATAGGCTCCTTTAACCATTTGTCTTCAAGATTTATTTTGGTAGATGGAAAGACCAGAAGTAGATCTGGGGGCTGAATGAAAGGCAGCACATTTATTCATCTAACTCCCTCCCTGTAGGGCTATTTAGGGATGGCAAAGCTTCTAATATCCCAGTGTTAGTCAGAAGGCTTTTCCATGCAGTCCTTAACATTTCCTGATTCTAATAAATTCCCCATCTTAATTCTTCAAGTGCTGGCTAGGCACTGATTCTAACTGTACACTGTACTTTATGAAATACCTATATTTGTAAATTTGTAAATGCCCACACTTTGGTAAGTAGCCAATTTAGGAAACACTTCTGAATCATCCAATCTCAGTATTCCATCTAATCCCTGTCAAGACTCAGAGTGACTCTAATTGCCTCCCTTATTCCTCTTTATGCTATTATTTTTCTCCACAGCAATTACATTATCTGACAATACTAGATATTTTATCATTTTATTCTATTTGTCTGCCTCTTTCCACTAGATTATCAAATACATCCGAGCACGGGTTTGTATATTTTGTTCAACTTGCGCATGCTAGGCACTTAGTATATATTTAAAATTTTTTTACAGGTACATATTGTATGTTGAGTTTATTACCCTTATTTCCCCATCATCCCTTATCTTGTCCCTTCTTTTCCATTAGTCTTCTTTGTTCCCCTGCAAATTTTAGCTATACTTTCAATTAATATATGCATACATGATTTTATAAGACCATGTAAAATCTAGGAAGCACAAATGAAGGAAAATTTAGAATGTCCTTCTGAAAACAGATTAATTTGTTTAGTATGATTATGTACAATTACAGCTATTTCCCCACAAATAATACACCCTCATGCATCTTTATGGCCAAATTATTCCACTGTATACCCCACTTTCTTTATCCATTAACCTGCTATTGAACATCTAGGTTTGGTTTCATGACTTAGCTATTGTGAATAATGTTGAATAAACATTGATATGCAAGTATCTCTGGGAATGTTGACTTATATTCCTTTGGGTAAATACCCAGAAGTGCTATAGCTATTCAAATATACACCCATTTCTATTTTTTGAAGAACCTCCTTACTGATATTAATGGAGTTGGAATAGTTTACATTCTTGCCTGAAGTATATAAGGTTCCCTTTTGTCTATCTATGCCAACATTAGTTGTTTTCTTTATTTTTTAAATATCTTTATTATCAGTAATTAGATTCATTGTATGAGCAAATCTTGTGATGGTACTCCCATTTCCCTCCTCTCTGTCCTCAACCCACTGAGAATAGGATTCTGGCTGGAGTAAGAGAGAATTTCAATGTAGTTTTAGGTTAGATTTGCATTTCTCTGAAGGCCAGTGAACCTGAATTTATTTTAATGTTTATTGGACATTTTTAATTCATGTTTTGCAAATTATTCATTTCATTATCCCATTTTAAAATATCTTTATTATGAATAAGCATATACATTGTATGAGCAAATCTTGTGAAGGTGCCCCATTTCCATCCTCTCTTGTCCAACCCACTGGGGACCCTCCTCAGTGTGCATACTGGACCTGTCCTTGGGGTAGGGGGTTATGAACTGTACCACAGGTAGCCAGTTTTTTCCCCTCATTGTGTGTTGTTGCTGAGGGGGTATTGTAGTCAGCTTTCTAGTTGCTGTGCAAAAAGAACCCAAGCAAAAGTGGCTTGTGGAGGAATGGTTTTATTTGGCTTACGGACTCAAGGGGAGACTCCATCCCGAGAGGGAAAATGACGGCATGAGCAGAGGGGTGGACATCTCCTCAGCCACAGCACTGCAAACAATGGCAGGAAGGTGTGCCAAACACTGGCTAGGGGCTTAGAACCCCATAAGTTCGCCCCCAACACAGCTCTAGCCAGGTTCTAATTCCCAAACTGCCATCAGCTAGGGATCGAGCATTTAGAAGACATTCATTTGTTTGTGGGGGACACACCAGAATCTCTTGGTGTTGTTTGATGACACTTGGTCATTTCTTCAGCAATAGGGTCTTACCTTAAGCCTGGGGCAGGTATTCAAGATATCGTGGGTCTCTTTGATCAACAGCTCACTGTGGGAAGGAACCAATACCTGGGACAGGGGGATGCCTGCTTGAGCAATTATGCTTGAGTTTAGGCTTCCTCCCATTCTATTCATGACCCCTCTTACCAGGTGATACCCACAGCTTCCTCAGGAGCTTCCTGTATGAAAGTTAGGATTTTATGGTGTTGATTCATTATTAGTTTAGTTTATTGTATGAGTCTTCCCATCCTCCTGTTCCTCCCCCTGCCCCATTTCTTTCCACCCCCTTTTACAGTCTCTCTGTTCACTGACAGGTTTCATTACTATTCAGGCTTAACATGGTTAGGAACCACATATGAGGGAGAATATACAGTGCTTGACTCTCTGTTCTTGTATGAGGTCACTAAGAATGAGCTGCTCCTAAAAAAAATCAAATAGCCCTCCCACAAAATCAGGCACTGAACTCAACAGGGAATTCTCAGAAGAGGAAATACAAATGGTGTACACTCATTTAAGAAAATGTTCATTATCCAATTTATTAGATGATTGGTTTGTTATCTTATTCAGTTTTTCAGTTCTTTGCATATTCTAGTTGCTAATTCTTGTCAGATGTATAACTGGCAATGATTTTCTTCCATTGTGTAGGTTGAATTTTTACTTCATTAACTGGTTCCTTTTTTATACAAAAGCTTTTTAAATTTTATGACAGTTCACTTGTGGACTATTAATCTTATTTCCTCAGTGGTTGAGGTTCTATTCAGAAGTCCTTGCCAATGCCTATATCTTGAAATGCTTCTCCCTCCCACTTTTTCCTCAAACATTTTCAAAGTTTCAGGTCTTTGATTCATATGGAGTTGATTTTATACAGGCAAGGATCTAGTTTCATTCTTCTATATGTGAACCATTTGGTAAAGAGGCTGTTTCCTCCAAAATGTATTTTGGCATCTTTGTCAAAAACCTGTTGGCATAATTGCATGTGTTTGTATCTTGATTTTCTAATCTACTCCATTGACCTACATGCATATTTTATGCCTATATCATGCTGTTTTTGTTACTATGGCTCTATAATATAACTTGAAATCTTCATTTATATAGGCAGTGAAAAATCATAAAATGTCTTCCAGGCAAGAATTACTTTGTATTTTAGTCTATATGCAATGTGAAGTATGTAAAAAGAATTCTTATTTGCAGTGGTATGATATGATTTAAATTTTAACATCTTTGTAAGTGGACATTGTAGAGATAAGAAAGGAACTTAAGAAACATGCTAAGTGACCCATGGAAAAGTGGAAGTAACAGCCTAATGTTGAAGGTGGTGGCTGTGGTAGAAAAGAAGAAAGTGGGGGGGATTTCCTGCAGTATTCTTAAACTATATGCCATAAATATAATTTGTTCATTACTCAATGTTGGATCGGGCTGACTGAAAATGTCAGTACCCTAAGCAATGATCTCAGTTAGAGTTGCCAGCTTTATAATATTCTTAACATTTTTGCTGGATTTTAACAATTTAGAACATGTAGCTAAAAAAAACTGGGAAAATTTTTCTTCGGCATCCTACTATGGGATTTCACTAGGGCACATTCATTTCACATATGCAAAACTGAGATGTCAATGCATCATAGGAGCACCTGGATAATGTGACTGTGAATTAAGAACCTGAGGGCATGGCAGTGCATGGATAATCAGAGTGGCAGGAGCCAAACTGATTAGAGTTGTAGTTACAGGTTTGAATGGGTGTAGTTTCATGCCTTGAGACTCCAGTCACACTTTTCCAGGCAAGTGCAATAGAGGATTGGATTTATCATGGGAATTTGCAAGTGCCCTAAGAGGCTGGTGATGAACCTGTTCTGCTACAACACCTACTTAACATTGGTGAGCACTGTGTGGTAGCCACTCATTCCAAGCAGGTGCTCAATAAATGTTCATTGACTGAACAAAGGATGAGTCTCTGTGATGAGAGGAAAAACACAGTTGGACCTTTCAGTGTTATATCTATCAAGGAGCCTGGGCACTGGATGTTATATCTCTGTCCCACTCCAGTGCATCATCCAGACCTAATTGAGGTGGCTTCAAGATGATGGTATAATCCAGTCCTAGAGTAGCCTGTCTGGAATAGCACTGGATTCCAGAGCAAGGAGAACATTGAAGGCAAGATTCTAGAACAAAGCCTGATTTCAACAAATACAAGAGTGGTTCCTGGGAAGCTAAGTGTGCTACATTGTGGATGTGTGGATAAAATGTGAAGACCAGTAGGGTCCTCTCAGTTGGCAAAGAGATGTGACCCACATCATTCCATCCTCTGCAATCTGTGTACATCTCAACTGACCTACAGGGAATTTTCTATAGGTGACAGACTAGGGCATAAAAACATGGAAGGGCATATGCCACCCAAGTCTACCACAGAAAACAGTATCTAGATGGATATCTGGACATTACCAGATGAGGAAAGGCTTGGGCTAAATACTAGGTTCTGTAACCAGAATACTGAAGTTCATGATGTCTGTCACTACAAACACCAATGGCCAGATGTAGGAAGGAACTGATATAATTTATTTCTTTAATTGGTGTTTTATTTTTTCTGATTTAGGGTCTTGCTCTAGCCTCGGAATTCACTGTATAATCTCAGGGAAAAATAGAGACAGACAGAGAGAATGGGTTGCCAGGGCTTCCAGCCACTGCAAACAAACTCCAGATGTATGTGCCACTTTGTGCATCTGTCTATAAGTGAGTGCTGGGGAATAAAACTGGGTTTGTTTTGAACTGGGGTTGTTAGGCTTTCCAGGTAAGTGCTTTAACTGCTGAGCGATCTCTCTAACTGGAGGTCAATCTTTAAGCTGCACTATATCCAGAGAAGTTGCAGGCTGGGAAGACAAAGGACTATTATTGCTGAAGACCTACCTTTTCCCTCCCACTTCCAGCTGCCATTAATGTATAGATACAATTAATCACTCCAATGTTTTTTTTTTTTTTTAGTCTATTGCTATGGTCAGGTAGTTCACTTTACCTCATACATTCATTGTATTGATGCTTTTCTCCTTATGTCCCCTGCATGTTTCTCTCATTATCATCTCATCATCATCATCATCATCATCATCATCATCATCATCATCATCATCATGGACCCATCTTGGTCAAAGGTTAACTTATTATAAAACCATTAGCAGTAAAAATAGTAATTAATTTAATAAAATCCAAGTATTTAAAAATAAAATAATACAATGTGGAACACATTAATCCAAATGGCAATCAACTGTTTCAGCTGTGTGATGTAAGGATTTAGTCTTGATTCTCTCCAGAAAATGCTCTATAATTCTATTAGCAGAAAATATGCTTCAAAAAGTGATTTCATATGTAGACAAATTCCAATTCAGTAGCAAGAAATTGCATATCAGAGTTTCTGAAATGGAATTAAAGTTTGAAAATGGTAAGAGTCTTTCTCTTGTCAGGGTAGACATTATTAATATTTTTACACAGGAGCTTCCTCAATGTATAAGTCATTATAGACATGCTAGTACCAACTGAGCTACACCCGACCCCCATCTTAATTGTTTTAAGACTCACATATTATTGAAACTTTTAGGCCCAGGCAATTATCATTCTCCTTCCTTTTAGATCTCAAAGCATTAGTACCTAGTTAAGTATTATTACATCCATCCCAAAATTTCCGTTCACTTGGGTGATATGAATTAAGGTTTATCTTTTTCTTATATCAGTAGACAACTAGCTACCATGTCTACCCCCATCAAAGATTTTTTTTTCCCTTTAACCTGCCATCATTGTTTTTCAAGACAATTTTTTTGAGGCAGGATCTTATACACCCCAGGCTGGCATTGAACTCACTATCTAGCAGAGGATGATTTTGAATACTTGACCCTCCTGTCTCCACTTCCCAATGTGATTACAAATCTGTACTACAATATTTAGCTCAGAACCCTGTTGTAGGCTTTTATAAATTCTAAAATTAGAAAAAAATTAAAAATATCTTTATGCCTATGCCCAGCATTATCTCAGGTGGAATATGGCCATTTCCTACTCATCCACTGCATTTTTCGTGATTATAAATATTTTTCCAAATATTACTTAGTATATTAAGGTGTGTGTGTGTGTGTGTGTGTGTGTGTGTGTGTGTGTGTGTGTTCATCTTGAGTCTTTAGGACAATTTTTTTGCTCATTATTTAAAGAAATGCTACATTCCAACTTATGTGTGGCACTTTATACAGAAGTATATGAATATTGAAAACTCTTTTTTGCCTTCAAGTAGTCTTAATAATTTAGAAATGATCCAGGTGTGCCCATTAAAGGTGCACACCTTTAACCCCAGCACTCAGGAGGAGGCAGAGTTAGGAGGATTGTCATGTGTTTGAGGCTATCCTGAGACTACATAGTGAATTCTAGGTCAGCCTGGGCTAGGGTGAGACACTACCTTGAAAAAAAAAGAAATGAGAAACAACCCCCCAAAAAACAAAATAGCTAACACTTATATAACACTTTTAGCCAAGTGTAGGTGAAATTGCTTTCTCATTTCATTTTTTAATCATTATAATCCTATTAGGAATGTGCTATTTTTATTTCTATGTTGCAGATCAGGAAACTGAGCCACAAATAGGTGAAGTACATTGCCCTAAATCACACTACTAACATTTGGCAGAGCTAGCAACAAATTCTGACAGTCTTCCTCCACAGCTCAAGATATAAGCCACTGCGTGGTCATAGAGAAGATAAGCATATAAAACATAACAATAAAGTTAGAACTCTACTTAAACATCAAGAAACACCAATAAAAATATAATATTCATGGAGCTAAGAGTATGAGGAAGGATGTAGGTGTATTTGAAGAGGAGGTTGGTCAGAGAAGTCATTTTAAAATAAAGGAGACTTGGACCACAGTAGATTGGCAGATTTGCTACTTTTTGTTAGGTCGGAATTCAGGCAACACCTTGGTCCCCTCCCCCAACCAGCCTCAAGAGAAGTTTCAACACCAGAACCAAAGCCTGCCTCTTAAACAGGAGATAAAGTCCCCATGTGCTGTGTCTCTGTCAGGTCAGAGGGACTGTCCTTCCTGATACTGAGACCTACATGATCACCTGGATGCTTCCCCAAACCTGGACATTCACTTTTAAATCCCTGATCTGGCCTTGTCTTGTGCTCTTTTCTCCACCTTTGAAGGTGAAAATAGCCAAGCAGCTCACTTTTCCTCCTTTCATTTCCTCGCATACTCCTCAGCAACTATTGTTGTTGGTTTTCTTTATTATTGCCATTCTGCCCAGGGTAAGGTGGTATCTCACTGTGGTTTTGATTTGCATTTCCCTGATGCATAAGGATGCTGAGCAATTTGTCAGGTGAGAAAAGGCCATTTGTGTTTCCTCCTCTGTGAATTCTCTGTTGAGATCAGTGCCCCATTTTGTGAGAGGGCAATTTGGGTTTTTGTTATTAATCTTTTTGAGTTCTCTGTAAGTTCTGGAAATTAGGCCTTTGTCTGAGTTGTAGCTGGCGAAAATCATCTCCCAGTTTGAAGGGGGTCTATTGACTTTGAGAACGGTGTTTTTGTCTGTACAGAAACTTTTGAGCCTGATCAGGTCCCACTGGTTAAGTGACTGTTGTACTTCCTGGGCTACTGGAGATTTGCTCAGGAAGTTGTTCCCTACTATCTCAAGTAGGGTTCATCCTACTTTTTCTTCCATGGTGTTCAGGGTTACAGGATTGATATTGAGGTCTTTGATCCATTTGGAGTTGATCTGTGTGCATGGTAAATGGAATGGGTCTATTTTCATTTTTTTACATGTGTTTATCCAATTTGTCCAACACCATTTGTTGAAGATTCTATCTTTGGTCCAGCATACATTGTTGGCACCCTTGTCGAAGACTAAGAAGCTGAAGTTACTTGCATTAAAGCCTGGGTCTTCAATTCTGTTCCACTGGTCAGACTGTTTTTCTGCCAATACCATGCTGTTTTAGTTACTATGGCTTTGTAGTATGTTTTAAGGTCAGGTATGGTGATACCTCCTGTGTAATTTTTCCTGCTCAGAATAGTTTTAGCTATTCAAGGTCTCTTACCCTTCCAGATAAATTTTGAGATTATTTTTTTAATGTCTGTGAAGAAGGAAGTTGGAATTTTTATTGCCATTGCGTTGAATCTGTAGATTGCTTTTGGCAGGATTGCCATTTTTATTATATTGATTCTCCCTATCCATGAACATGGAATGTCTTTCCATCTCGTCACATCCTCCTCTATTTCCCTTTTGAGTGTCTCAATATTTTCCTTATATAAGTCTTTCACTACCTTGGTTAGTGATATTCCCAGGTATTTTATTTTATTTGAGGATATAGAGAACGGGACAGTTTCTCTGATGTCTTTTTCGAATGTTTGTCTTCTGTATATAGAAAGGCTACTGATTTGTGTGTTAATTTTGTATCCTGCGACTCTGCTAAAGGCAATGATCACCTTCAGGAGTTTACTAGTACTGTTCTTTGGATCTGATATATATAAGATTATGTCATCTGCAAAGAGGGATAGTTTGACTTCTTCCTCTCCGATATGTATCCCTTTTATGCTGTTCTCTTGTCTTATTGCTTGGGCTAGAACTTCAAGCAATATGTTAAATAGCAGTGGTGAGAATGGACATCCCTGTCTTATTCCTGAGTTGAGGGGGAACTCCTTGAGTCGTTCCCCATTGAGGATTATTTGTGCTTTAGTAGATCTGTATATTGACTCTATCATGTTGCAGTATAGGCCATCTATGCCTATCATTCCAGGGTTTTGAATATGAAGTGGTGTTGAATTTTGTCAAAAGCCTTCTCAGCATCAATTGAGATGACCATGTGATTTTTGCAGCTGAGTTTGTTAATGTGGTGAATTATATTTATCGACTTGCGTATGTTGAAACATCCCTGCATCCCTGGGATGAGGCTGACTTGGTCAGGGTGAATTTTAGACTTGATGTGGGTTTGTATTCGGTTTGCTAGGATTTTGTTTAGGATCTTTGCCTCCAAGTTCATCAGGGATATGGGTCTGTAGTTTTCTTTCTTTGTTACATCCTTGCCTGGTTTGGGAATTAGGGCGATGGTAGCTTCATAGAAGGAGTTTGGGAGCCTACCCTCTTTTTCTATGTCCCGGACAAGCTTCAAAAAGAGAGGTTTCAGTTCTATGATGAAGGTTTGGTAGAATTCAGGTGATAAACCATCTGGACCAGGGCTTTTCCATTTGGGGAAGTTCTTGATTACCGATTCAATCTCTCTGATTGTTATCGGATTGTTTAGGATCTTTATCTGCTCTTATCTGAGCTTTGGAAGTTGGTAGGTGTCCAGGAATTTATCCATTTCTTCCAGGTTCTCCAATTTTGAGGAGTAGAGGTTTTGAAAGTATGACCTGATGATACATCCAATCTCTTCAGGATCTGTTGTGATCTCACCCTTGTCATTTTTTATTTTGTTAATTTGGGCCTTCTCAGTTTTTCATTTGATTAAGTTGGCCAGGGGTTTGACAATCTTATTGACTTTTTAAAAGTACAAACTCTTTGATTTGCCTATTTTTCCAATCGTTTTCTTTGTTTCCAAGTCATTAATTTCAGCTCTGATGTTAATTATTTCCTTGTGTCTCCAGCTCCTAGGGTTGGATTTTTCCATCTGTTCTAATGATCTTAGGTGTGAGAATAGTTGGTTGATTTGAGACCTCTCTGTCTTTGTTATGAAGGCATTTAGTGCAATGAATTTCCCCCGTAGAACTGCCTATATTGTGTCCCACAAGTTCTGAAAGGATGTGTCCTCATTTTCATTTGTTTCTAGGAAGTTCTGGATTTCCTGTCTGATTTCTTGTTTGACCCAATCATTGTTCAGGAGCGAGTTGTTCAGTCGCCAATATCTGATGAAATTTTTGGATCCTCTCCCATTGTTAATTTCTAGCTTTAATGCATTGTGGTCTGATATGATGCAGAGGATTACATTGATCTTTCTGAATTTGCTGAGGAATTATTTATGACCTAGTATATGGTCAATTTTGGAAAAAGTTCCATGCGCTGCTGATAAGAATGTGTAATCTGTGTCCTTGGGGTGAAATGTTCTGTAGATGTCTGTTATCCCTAGTTTGTCAATGGTGCCATTTAGCAGCTTGATTTCCCTGCTTGTCTGTTGTTTTATGATCTGTCTATGGATGACAGTGGAGTGTTAAAGTCTCCTACTATGATGGTGTTGGCATCTATATCTGCTTTGCTTTTTAGTAATTTATGCCTAATGAGCTGAGGGACTTTTGTACTTGGTGCATACATATTTAGTATAGTGATATCTTCTTGTTGTATTGTTCCCTTGAGAAGTTGGAAGTGGCCATCATCGTCCTTTTTTATTGCAGTTGGTTTAAAGACTATTTTGTCAGATATTAGAGTAGCCACACCTGCTTTTTTATTCTTCCCACATGCCTGGAAAATTGTTTTCCACCCTTTTGCTCTCAGTAGTTTACTGTCTTTAGTGATAAGGTATGTTTCTTGAAGGCAACAGATGGAAGTGTCCATTTTCCTAATCCAACTTGTTATCCTGTGTCTTTTTACAGGAGAGTTGAGTCGATTTACATTCATGGTGTAACTGTTTTTTCATGTTGTAGAGAATATGGAGGTTGGTACCTGATTTGTTGCTGCTATCTCTTTTGTGTTACCTTGCATGTTTTCTTTTCTTTTCCTGTGGTCAGTTGTTTATTTCGTCTGCATGGGATATCTCATGATATATCCTTTGAAGTTTTGGCTTTGTGCTCAAGTAATTGTAAAGCTGATTCGTCTCGTGGAATACTTTAATTCCTCCATCAATTATGATGGATAACTTTGCTGGGTAGAGTAGTCTAGGTTGGAATCCGTTCTTTTTTAGGCCTAGATTCGCTTTGCTCCAAGCTCTCCTGGCTTTTAAAGTTTCTATGAAGAAATCTGTTCTGATTCTGATGGGCTTTCCTTTATACGTGAGTTTCGTTTCTCTCATTGCTCTAAGGACTCTCTCTTTATCCTCAATGTTTGGCATTGTAACTAAGATATGTCTTGGGGTGTTCCTCCTTGTTCCAATTTGTTTGGGGTCCTCCGTATGTCTTTTAGTTGTACAGGACTATCTCTCGCCAAGTTTGGAAAGTTTTCTCTAATAATTCTGTTGAAAATATTTTTTCTGCCCCTCGTTTGGTTTTCTTCTCCTACTGGGATCCCCATGATCCTGAGATTAGGTCTTTTTATGGTATCTTACATATCCCTTGAGTCTTGTTCACTTGCTCTTTTGAATTTTTTCAAGGTTCTGATTTCCCTCGAATTCTTCTCTCTTCTGTCTTCCATATCTGAGGTTCTGTTTTCCCAGTGATTGATCCTGTTGGTAAGAGATTCTAGAGATGTTTTTATTATTTCAATATGGTTTTTGTTTTCTGCCACTTCTTTTTGGGTTGCTTCTATCATCCTGCTGAGATGTGATTTCATTTCTAGGTTTGATTTAATGACTTCTTCCTGACAGTCATTCTTACATTTGCAGGTGTCTTCGGTTAATTTGGAAAGCTGGTTTTTGATACCTTCAGTTTTCTGGCTTGTCCTTAGTTCTAATATGTCTCTTCTGACATCCATTTGGTTCTGCTCTAATATATTAAGCCTGGTGGCAAAGCTAATGAGCTGACTTTGTACCCTTTCAATATGTTGGTCCATGTTTTCTTGCATGACTAACATTAAGTTCTCTTTAGGATCTGTGCAGTATGATCGGGGTTTCGTGTCGTGTCATCCTGGTCCTGCTTCTGCTCTCTCTCTTTAGTGTTGTTGTTGTTGTTATTAGGTGCAGTTTCCTCAGCTGGTGTAATATTCTTGCATTGAGGTCTGCCCATTTCGATTCCACTTGAGTTGGTTGGAGGAATGCGTTTGAGATATCTGCAGGGGTCATCAGTCGTGGGGGATGGCAGAGGTCAGTGAGCACTGGGGCGAGGTCATGAGTCAGGGCTGTGGGTATTGGTGGTCAAGGGGAGGGGTAGCAGACCCCTGGAGTTCATGGGAGGAATTGGGGCCACCGTATTGGGCAGGTGAGGGGAGCAGGCCCACAGGGGTCAGCAGGCCCAGGGGGTTGGGTCGGTGGGGGGAGTGGCAAAAGGCTGGGTTGCGGCTGCTGAGATCCCTGGAAATGGTGTTGTTGGGTTCTCTGGGCACAGATAGATGGACTGATGGGTTCCTCAGGAGCAGAAAAGGAGTGGGGCAGATTCGTTGGAGGCTAGAGGTCGGGGGAGGGGCTACATAATAGCCCCTGGACCAGGGTGGTAGGCGGCAGAGAAAAAAAAAAGACAAGAAAAAAAAAAAGAAAGAGTAAACAAGGAAACAGAGTAGCAAGGTCCTGGGGGGTCCGGGCAGGTGCACTGGAGCCTGAAAGCTGGGGGTGGGGCTACGTAGGAGCCCCCGGTCAGACCAGCTAAAGAGAAAGAAAAGAAAAAAAAACAAAAAAATCAAAACCAAAGAAAACAGAGTAGTGAGGGGGCAGGGCAGATGTGCTTAAGTCCGGAAGCTGGGGGCAGGGTCTATGTAGGAGCCTCCAGTCAGACCAGGGAAATAGAGAAAAAAATAAACCAAAGTAAAGAAGGAAACAGACTAGCAAGGGGGCGCGGGGCAGACAAGCTGGAGGCTGGAAGCCCAGGGGAGTGGCTACGTAGGATGTAGGAGCCCCTGTCAGACCAGCGAAATAGAAAGAAATAAAAACAAACCAAAGGAAACAGACTAGCGAGGGAGGGGTGGGATAGATGCGCTGGAGGCCCAGAAGCCCAGAGCACGGGCTACGTACAGTTGGCCGAGAGAAAAAAATAATATCAGTAAAAAAATAAAAGGAAAAAAAACAATATAAGAAAAAAAAAGGAAAAAAAAAAAAAAACCAAAAAGTTGAAAAGGAAAGACACACAAGGGCCCGGGTGGGACAGGAAAGACAGATGGCAGGAGTGTCAGGGTTCAATATGGCTGACTAGCAGAAACACCGTGTACCTCAGGAAACAAGGGTCAGGGTTTTCAGCGGGGATCCAGGTCTTGGACACAAGCTGTGGCCACGCACTGAGCTCCTGATACCTCCCAGCACAGGATCCTCAGGACTGGAAGCCGCCAGCGTGGGCCAGCACTTGCAGGAGGCAGTGAGTCTTCCAGAGCCGGCAGGCCGGGCCGGAGCAGCCTTAGCCAATCTAACATTTTTAACCCCCTCCAAGTTAATAAAGGAAAGACCTTAACAGGATTTAAAACAATTATCCTATGATAAAGTTGCCTAGTTTGTAGCTTCACATACAAATTGAAAGTCATGCTGGCACATGCACTCTACAAGGACACATAATTAAAACAAAGTAAGGGCTTATTTACAAGGCTTTATGAAATGGACCATAAACTTTGGAAACTGGCCATACGAGTTAGAGTTGTAATTATTCTTGTAGGACTGAAGAATGAGTTAGCTGTTCACAGGAAATCACTAATAGAGAAATAAGTATATCTTAGATAAGACATTGATGTAAGGACAGTGGGGAAATGTGGGGGGGGGAGAGTATCAAATTAATCTCTTACAGTAGAAAATCCATTGAGCATTAATCACCAATAAATGTTATTTGAAAGTAGAAATGAAAATTGCTAGGTCTTCAAGAAAAAGTAAAACGAAATGACTAGAAAAAGGGGAGGGCAGAAGGGCACACATAACACAAAAGCAGAAAGGACAGGAGAAGAATATAAGGTTGAGGGGGAGAGGCCAATGAAGGAAGAAATGAATCAGCAAAATAAATTGTATTTTAAAATGCCATATTGCTACTTAATACTTTGCATGCTAATTATTTTTTCTTAATTATTAGGCCTTTTTTCACTCTCAAAGTTATTCTTTTCACTTAAAGTTGAGAAAGCTTATCTGGTTTTATCATCATTTTGATGTCTTTTATCCAAATTTATATTTTAATCACTAAGATTGCATTATTCTCACTTTCTATATTCTATTTTTAAATTTCTATACCTCAAATGGGAATTTTTTTAATGAAAACAAAATGGGAATAATTCATATCTTGAAATACAGTTCCTTTTTTTTTTAGAACAGTCTCTCTTCCATGAATAGTTCATACAAATAATCAAGCAGTTGCTTTTCATTGAATGCACAGTTTTGATCTTGGAGCTTTTCACTTCTTTTCTACCAGGTTAGGCTAAAATTAACTATGAAAACTAAAGTCACAGTCATTTTAGTGACCTATTCATGGTATGTTCTTTCACCTATTATTAGCACATGAAAAAAATACTGATTCAGCAAAGAATTCCTTTAAAAAAATAACCCATTAGGTTTTAATCTCTATGGGGCTAACTTATACAATGAATATGGTTAAGAGAGATGAAAATTCAGAATGTAGCCTCACAAGGCTATGTTTATGCAGCAACAAATATTCCAATAGAAGTAAAACTTTCCAATTGGGGGTTTCAAATAACAAGATTGTTTTATATTCTTTAGCAGAATATCTTTGTTAGAGTTTTTACTATTGCCTTAATTTTACCTATACATCTCTGTCCACTGAACAGTTTGGATCTGTTAAAAGTGGTTCATCACTCATGATAGTGTGAATGTGTCTCAAAGTCTAAGTTGAAAGGCAAAAATTATTTCCATCTTGCAACAGCACAGTTTAGCATAAATTTGATCTCCATAGATGTTGATGGTGGGAAAGTGAATGCATCAACATGTCCTTCAAGTCTCCCAGGATCAAGAAGGAAGACCAAAATTGACAAAGCACACTTTTACATGTATACAGATTTATACACTGAATTGCATATTGAGAGATTTTCTCTAGGTATGTCCTTCAAATAGCTCAACAAAGATTTTGAAACTTCCATAAGGTCATCATTACTAGTCAAACTTTAGGATAATACTGCCAAATATACAAAGAGCACATAGTTCTTTCATGCCTATTATAGTCCAGGCTAGGTATGGAACAATAAAATAAAATCCAGGTTTGTTTCACTTTCCCAAACTATCTTCAAACAGTGAAGATGAGAGATGAGTAAATGAATAGTCACCAGCTCTCTCTAGCACAGCCATGCACAGCTGAATTGCAGAATGCCATAACGGGATTCAACTTCCATCCAAGTCCACTTGACCTTTCCATATCTGTCCCTTCATCTTCTGAAAGTCGTTCCCAGAAAGCAAAAAACCCACCAAGGGACAAATGTTTCCGTTTTTAATTTCCATGGAAATAAACAATGTTGTACAAGTGTGGGTAGAGAATAGACATTACATATATAGGTCATAAATCCCCAAAAGATCATATCACATTTCTCCTAAATATAATTAAGACAAAATTAAGTTACATGGGACTCTAAAATGGTTACCAAAGCTGATAGACATAATCAGAAATTCTTTTGCCATGATATTATGTTCAACAGATAGTATTTTTCAGTTTATATTTCAGTGAGTACTATTCTTTAGGCAAGGTGAACTTAAGGGACTCCAATGTAAAAAAAAAAAATTCTCTATCAGCGTATGGGCCAGATTTGTTATACAATCTTGAAACTGTTAAACTCATCTCCTGTCTAAGAAAATTGCTGCCACCTACTTATTAGAATGAAAAACAAATCTCTCACCCACATATACACAAAGTATAAGAATAACAGTAACAAATCCTTGAAGTTTGCATTTCCTGTGCTGGGATTTATAGTTAATTCTTCATATTTTCTTTATTATATTTCTATTTTATTCTTGGAGAAATTGTTCTTAGGAGAAACAGTTTTGGATTCTCAGGTTAAATTAAGTCAAGAAAAAGCCTCAACTGCGAATTTGCTCTTCCTGTCCTTACTTTTCGGTGAACAGAGTTAATAACAGAAAGTTGTTACTGCCAATGTTTTAATCCTGTTACACACACACACACACACACACACACACCATATATGTAGTATTGTAATGGTAGAAACAAATGTTAGGGTTAAAATGAATGTTACGGGTAAAACAGCTTTGTCAGAAACACCAAGGAAGGTAAAGTAGAAGGCTTGCAACTGGGTATGAGATAGCCAAGTTGGCAAGTTGGCCAGGTGAGAGGAAAGAAGGGGCTCTGGGAAAAACAACAAAGCCTATCTCAGCAGGCCCTGGCCAGCTCCCACAAAGCCATCTCCCCACCCCCACCTCCACCAACCAAGAACATCCACAAAGCACTGCTTCCCCTTCACGTATTCTTGCATTAAATACATCTGATTGTCATAGACTAAACTGAAAACAAGAATGCTTTCTTAAGAAGTGCCTGTCTATTCCAGGAAGGAGACCACCCACAGGCAAGGAGATAGGAGGTTACTAAAGAAAACTGCAGTGTCTGCTGACAATCAGTATGTCCCTTCCTGGTTAAATGTCCTTGAAGCTGCAGTGAGTTTGTTCCCACTATATAAGTAACTAAGGTGCCTGGGCGTTCTCCCATACATGTAGGCTAACCAAGGTCAGTATCTTCAAAAGACCTGATGTCATTATGATACCTCTCACATTGTAGTTTTGACACCCCTTTCCTCCTGTGAAGACCATGGAAAGAAATACCCCAAAAGGAAGATCCAGTCTACCATGAGTTGGGACAAAGACATTTATCTCATAAATCAGAAAATCTTTAAAATCTACTTCAGAACTTACTATGCTGCTTCCAGCCTTGGGGAAGTCCACTTCAATCTACCTTGAGAGTGTGTGGTGGTTTGAATCAGATGTCCCCTATAAAATCATGTGTTTTTTATGCTTGGTCCCCAGCTGATGGCAATTTTGGAAGTGCAGCCTTGATTGAAGAGGTATGCTGTTGGAGGGGGTGGGTTTGGGGCAGATCCTCCTTGCCAGCACTTGGCTCAATATCTTACTGCTGTTTTCAACCTGTTGTGGCAGAGGTGATGTGCAGCCTCTGCTCTATCATCTTTCCCCTGCTATCATGAAGCTTCCTCATGAGACTGTAAGCTAAAAATAAATCTTCTCCCACCATAATCTGTTTTTTGGTCAGATATTTGCTCCCAACAATGTGAAGGTAACTACATGAGTGCTTGCTTTCCCCCTGTTGCTTTGCTGAATGAACTCGTTCAAACTGTATCTGTTGAGTGAATTCATTCTTTCAAGAAGACAAGAACTGAGAGACCGCCCACAACATTTTCAACAGTATGTGTCCTGGTCAGCCACAAGCTGCTGGGATGAATCTCCAAACCAGGCACGATTTGAGTAGGAAAAGATTTATTGAACAGATCTAGGGGAAGTTAAGGAAAAAGGCTGGCCCCTTTTCACAGATCCAAGCAGAGACAGAGACAGAAGCCCAGCACCAGCACTAAGCAAGCACACTGTAACACACTGTGATTCACAAAATGCAGATCTCCAGACCAGGGTTCTGGTTCTTCTTTTGCATATCTATCCTTAGTATTTTACATCCAAATTAGAAAGGGTCAGTCCCCAGGAGGATAGGCCAAAGTGGCACTTTCTCCAGCCAGAAGCCTGGAGACAATTAATAAATAATTTTAATAAATCCTTAATTCTTTTGGGGGACATTATTCAAATTATCACAGTATGTATAGACATATATGCCATGAACATTTCCTCAGTAGGAAAATTCCAGCATTGAGGAGTGATCTATTTTATCTCTTAGCCACCTTAGAATGGGAGCTCATGTGGTGAGTGTACACAGAAACAGAAAGAAACCAACAATATGGAGTCATCACAAGCAGAGACCCTTTCAGTATTAGACTGAGTTCCACCTTCCTCACTTTGTCGTTCAGAACAATGAATAAATGGGATTTTTTCCAAGTTCAAATATTCACTAATATACCAAAACCTCTACCCTTATAGCACTTTCATCCTAACAGGAAACAAATACATAAATTCATTTCAGATAATAGTAATGGTCTTGAGGGGAAATAAGGTAGAGAAATAGAGGTTGATAAGGGATCTGTTTGGGATGAAAGATCTACTAAGAAGGGCTGAGATAAGTGGCTAGACACTAAAGTAAGAGGGTCAGTTGTGATATCTAGACAGTTTTAATATTAATAATTCTGATCTTGTAAGATTGCTGTGAGAGCTAGAAATAATAACATATAAAGCATCGAGCACATCCTCCATCATTATAAGCACAAAATGATTGGTAAACATTATTAAATGTTACTTTAATATTGTTATGAAACTATGATGAATGATAAAGTGATAACAAATGTTCTGTTGATCCAATGAGCAGTTTTTCTTCTTGTAGTGAATATTGAGTGGTTTAAGAATGCTGTTTAAAGAGGATGTGATTTTTTCATATAACAAAACAATTTTAGTGTATTTTATTCCACTAATTCCATAATGTCCTTGCTGGCTCTGGGTGACTCTAGTCCTTTCCCACAACAGTCAAATGACAAGACTATTTTCTAAGTAGAAAATCCTATCTCAATGAGTGATCCATCTTATCCACGTGTGTTGCCTTAGCATGGAAGCTCCTGGGAGTTTCCATAGCTCTCTGTGTGGTGAGTGCTGAGTTCTTTCACAGCTTCATGCATGATGCACTCTGATTTTCACCACTGTACTCTCTTCAAAAGCTTCTCTTCTGTCAGGAAAAGGCAAACCACTAAGATCGACAAGAAAAGAGCAAGCTCACTCTCAAACCTGCCTTTCCTCTGTTTCTCTGACCCTGACCTGCCAAGCTGCTTTCTAGTTTGTCTAGTCCCCTTGGTGTGTGGAGAGGTCAGCTTCCTTCTCCTTTCCCTAGCCTGAACTTGTATTAATCTTCATTTTCTTTTAACTTGAAGCCTGTGCTGTTTTACCTAAAATGACTAACATTTGATGCACCACAACCCTGAGAGGGAGAAATCCAATAGAAACAAGTTTTAAATGAAGAAGTACTGTTAACAAAATTTATTTTGTATCCTTTTACAGCTTAGGCAGGTGAGTAGGACAAAAGAAATCAGTCACTTAAGAAGTGGAAATGTAGGTTTAAGAAGTCAAGAAGCCTACAAAGGTCACACTGTGAGTACTAAAAACTATCACTTTTCTAAACTGATTGAAAAAATTCGAAACCCAGGTATAGATCCATATAAGAAGTATAGAAAATTCTTACCTTTGGGCTGGCAGCAACATTGAGTTCAGTGGTTAAGAGCTTTGATGCCCAAACCAGACACCAAGGTGTTGAAATAATGAGACTTTGATGAGTCTAATGAACTTGCAAGTGACTTCATCTGTCTGTGCCTAGTGGTTTCCATTTATATAATAGAAAAAAAATAGTGCCACCTGACTTCATTATGAAAAAGATTACATGAACAATGCACTCATTTATGCAAATACTTGTGATATGAGTCCAATAAATGTTAACTATTAATATTGTGAATATTAGGGTCTAAGTACCTAATATTTCCACTGTTGATTCAATTATGTTATAGCCAATTTTATATTAAAGAGACCATTTCTTCTCCTGGGTGCAGGTCACCTTAGTTCATCAGAGGATAGCTATAGTTCAGGGCCTTTGTTCACTCATGAACACTCTACTAGTTGTTCTGGTAATGTCAATAACTCTCTATGGACTGGCAGCCTGCAATGACATCAGCTGTAAACAATTTAACACTAAAGAATAAAAAGACAATATTGTTGACCTAGAAATAACTCTATTGAATGGTGAGTTGGAGAAAGCCCCTGAGATGCTGGTCACAAGAGCACTTCACAGCATGGCTCTTGAAGGCAATGGTAGTCAAGTGCTAACCTGGCTATCAACTGGAAAATCATCACACACACTCTTAGATGCCTGACAGCTAAGCTTTACTCACTGCAAGGCACAGGTATTCAGTTCTAACATCATGGATCAAATCATGCTCTCCAAATCAACATTCCACTCAAGGTTTCCTACAGAAGTCTGACTACAAGAAGGTGGCTCTCACACATGTCCCCAATCCCAGTGTTATGAAAGTAGCCAATAGTGAACAAAAAGCCGAGGATTGTTTAAATAAAATTCCTGTGCTTTATACTGCTCTAAGTAATTCTCATACACCATAGGAAAATAGTCTACATTGTTTCTTGGAGAAAGTATTTACAATATTTTACTGAGATGGGAATGTGTCTCCATGGTACATTATGTCATGTGAGCTTCCAAAGGGAATTGCATCTGTGATACCCAGAGAAACACCTCTGCAAGAAATTAGCTAGATGGGAGGGGAAAAGTCTTTATGACATTCTCCTGAAAGGGAAATTCCTGTAACCTTTTACTGACAGGCAAGTAATAAGTATTCACACTGGAGCACATTGCTTATATTCCTCTGACAGGTAAGAACGTTTTTTACCCTGGCAAATAAATATGGAGAATAAACTACGAGTATATTTCTTGTGCTAATCCAGGTGCAAGACTTCATTGCTTGAGTGAAGCCAAAGGCAAAGAGTCAATAAAGTACTCTAAGACTGTAATAGAAGAAAAAAGTATATCTTAAGGTGAAGATGGAAAACTGGTCTTGAGGGATCCTAGGTGCTTAAGCAGGCTTCAGTCTCTGTAACATAAAGACAACCATTTTAGGTGTATATTTATTGATAAACAAGATGTGCCTATTAAGAGTGATATTCACTTCCTAGGATGTGGTAGTAATGACATTATTGACAAGTAGATGTGGATCTTTTCTCTGTACATTTTATTTTTTAATTGAGAACTTTAGTATATGAACATAATATAATTTGATTGTATTCTCATCCCATTATTTTCTTTTGCCCCTTCTGCCCTGCTCCCATTCCATTAAGGACATTCTTCTTTGAATATAGTCCTTCCTTTGTTTTATTGTCTCATCCCTTTTGTCCTCCTCTATCCTCCATGTCAAAATGTTGATGGGCTCAGAAAAGTTCAGGTCTTTTGTGGGTACTGGTAACCACTGTGAGTCATGAATTCACCAGTGGTTTCATGTCTGGAGAATAGTGCCTTCCTACCCTATAGATCTTGTGTTTTTTTCTGTCCCCTTTCACAATGACCCCTGAGTTCCCCCACTATTACCAACTATTGTAGTTTGAATGGGAGTCCCCCAATAGAGTCAATAGTTATAATTTTTTTCCAGCTGCCTGGCTGGAGGAGTTGTCACCTCTGCCAGACCTAAAGTATTTCTGAGGTGGATGTGAATTTCCAGCTATACATATGCAAAGAGCAGCTGGAGCTCAATTCTGGAGGTCAGGCTGGTTGGAGTTGGAGTGTGCTGGCTGGAGGTGCAGAATGGGTTTCTCTCTCTCTCTCTCTCTCTGCTTGATTTGTGAAAGGGGGCCAGCCTCTTTTGCCATTCTTATCTTCCCCTGGATCTGTTATTTTAATAAATACTTTCCTCCCCAAACTCTGCCTGGTTTGGAGATTCATCCCAGCAGCATGTGGCTGAATACAACACCAACGCTCCCACAAATATATTGTGAGGAAGTTAGATAATACTGATAAATCAAATGTGAAAAGGAAACTCTATTAGCTCCATCAAAAATCTGCCACCACAACTCAGGGAACTGAGCGGAAGAGGGGGCAGAAAGATTGTGAGAGTAACAACACACTTGGGCCAGGAGAACCGGACTGAATACTAGGCTATCCATGGTCCCCTGCCACAAGGACTGATCCAGACAGCCCACAGAGGAGAATATACAGCTGATTGGGGATGCGGAGGGGGGCATTGGGGAATTGGGGATAACAATTCATTGTTGGCCCACTAAATAATGTAACTCATTATGGACAATAAAAAAATAAAATTAAAATAAAAAATAAAAAATAATTTAAAAATCTGTGATACCATTACAAATTTCCATATTGAAACAGAAAATAAAAAAATGAGTCCCTTACAGATCAGTACTGCTCAACAATGAGCAGCATCATGTTTGGATCCTCTTCTTTTAGTAATAATATTTTTATGTAAAAGAACATATATGTGATTTACATGCTGTTGATATTGAGACTTATGTATATCAACAACAATAATATTATTAGCTCTGAGAGCTGAATGAAACACAGTTTATTTTCCAGAGGCAGTAAACATGTCATTTCTCCTTAGCAATGATTGCCATGTGTTCACAGAACACAGAAATTTAGTGAGAAGACATATGTCAGTAAAAATTTATGGTGATTAATAGGCATTAGTAAGAAAATGTACTCTTATCTCTGACTTCCTGTGATGGTGCCTATAGTCCTAGATAATCACTGCAGGGGTGCATTGGATGCATCTGACTTGCTTATCTAGGCACCACCATGTCTTACGCTGTAGAGCTAATGGCATGTGCTGTAGTGACACTCTAGCTGGCTTCAGGCTGACTTTACCAGGTGCTCCACAAATACTAAGGAGATAGTTAAGGAATGGCATTAAATATTTACATAGTGTATGGTTAGAGGAGGATTGCATTAGTGAGGCAGCAAGGGTTTGATGTCAATGAGAAGTGATATGACTTTAGTCTCCCAGTGGCGTGGTTTGGTCTATTACTCTGTTATTCCTCTCCCATCATACTCTGCAGAGATCTGGCTACATTTGTTGATATGTTTGCAGATGATTTATCTCTGTATTCCATCTTAAGTTTATCATTTCTACTCCATTTTCTATTGTTTTCTGGGAATTCAGAATCATTCTTCACTTTAATCCTCATACCTCTCTCTTATTTCTGTCTCTCTATTGAATATTCCCTTTGTTCAAGGTCCAAGGTACACTTTGAAAATGCTGCCAGGGATTTCTCCTGGCCCACAGATGTCCGTGAATCTCTTCTTCTCTATCAGCCAACATACCATGTTCTATATGCTCAGTCATTTCCAGCCTGATTGTCACATTATCAATATCCTGTTTTTATTCAAACTAAGAAGCTAATATGTGTTAACAGGTTACTCTAGTTTTTGTGATTTACTGAATTTTTTTCTTACAGGAAACTTTACTGGAGATAATGAACAGTTACTCTCATAATGGAAATAATAGGCATGCGGACAGGAACAGAGCCTGGTGGTCAGGGGAACCTCTGAGATAGGAGAATTAGCTTGCAGGTCATATCTTTAACAGGGTTTAATGGTAGGGCAGGTCAGATCGCAAAACTTCAAAACCTCAGCAGGGTTCTACTGCATGATGTCTGAAAAGCAGATGGCAGAATATGAGAACATACTGCCAGGCAAGATGATTATGATGTACACAAGGCCAGGTGACACCTGTCTCACTGAATGAAGGTTATTCTTTTATACTAAAAAATAATTTAAAAAATGTTAAAATGACAAATTTTGTGGGAAAAAAATACATACAAGTCTACCATTACCAAGACCAAGTAAGCAACCAACTAATTATGGGAATTCAAATAGTAAGAACTTCACAAGTTCTAAGTCAATTGTTGAGGTCTTCTCAGCTCTCTTTGTTCCCTTCAATGGTGAAAGAGCAGGAGCATCACTATTCCGGGGCTGTTTTTTACCAAGTGCTTGATGCAGTACTTGAATTTAATTACAGCCAGCCAACCCACTTCTCAGGAGCTGTTAGGCATGTGTGGAGCATGGTAAAGGCAGGATGTGGGCAGGAGATAAGTTAAGTCCTTCCCAATGCATGCTAATGTGCTTTCTGATACGCTTGCCTCATCCAATAAGGCTTAAATTGGTCTGAAGCAGCACCACTCCCCTATTTCAGTGCAATATTCTCTTTCAGATCCCTTCTTGGCAGAGGGATTTAGAGATAAAAAAGAATGTCTAGCAAGGATCCCTAACATTAAATATGACAGAATTATGCACAAAGCTTCTTGGAAATGTTGATATGCTTCATGAGACTATTTCCTGGGAAGATTCTATGTAGGTTCAGTAAACACAAATTAATTCTGGGTGGTGGCATACAGAAAAAAATATCCAAAGAAAGATGATAATCATAATGGATATACTCTGCCTCAATCATTCTGGCCCCTCTGTTGTTGATGATGCAGGATTTTCAATCCAGGGAGGGATTAAATCCTCTTTGGGCCTCTCTACTTGGGTGACTGCTTATAAGATAACTATCTTGCTCATGTTACTCCTTCATTAAGATAAACTAAAAGTTCTAACAGAAACCCTCTAAAATTTCAATACCTTTCCAAAGCAAATCTTATTTAAGTGAAAGCCCAATATGTGTCTTCTTGTGGTGGGAGAAATCACAGTCATTCAGGCAGTCATATTGGTTGATGCTCTGCCAGTTTCACCATGTCAACTCAAAAGAGAAACTATAGAAGGTCACATGGAAGGAATTTATCAAACAGACATAATAGTGACACAATTTCTATCTAAACTGCATTACAAGGTTCAAGAGGCTATGCTTTATCTGAAGAGATTTTGAAAGTATAGTCTACTTGTCTAGAAGTAAAAGAAAACAGACTTGGGGAATAGGCAGTCTTTGTCACATACTGCATAGTCGCTCTATCTCTAATACCATCTTCTACAAGTTCTTCAAGTTCTACCCATCCATCCTTCTCCAAATATTTAATCATTCCCAATTCTTGTTTGTCACCCCATCTTCTCAGGGATTTATAATGTACTGCTTCCCAAAATATGATTTAGGAACCTCCAGTACCTAAACCACATACAACACTTGATAAGATGCATATTCCCAGATTTTACCCACAATTTGCAGAATCAGGCATTGTCCAGATCAGAAATTTGTGTGCTTATTTCCAGTGATTTTGAAGCACACAAATGAATGTGGTCAGTGATCTGAAAGACTTGTACACTGTGCCCTTGATTAAGAAAGATTTACAACCCTTCTTTAAAATGGTCCATCTTCAAATAATTTCTAAAATCAGTCTTATACTCTTTGTAGATTATGGTAATATTTTTACATTCTATCATTTCCTCCACAGTGTTTATTGCTACATTGGGCACGTAATAGAATTTCAGAATGCATTATTGCTGGATTGTGTACTCATCAGTGGAATGGGCTGCTTCCAAAATTAAATGTGCTAAAGAAGATTTTCAATCTGGAAAGATAAATAGAGAGTGGACATGATATCCCAGAGATCATGAAAGGTAGATTTAGAGGGAATTAGATCTGGGCAATTTCTTCCTCACAACTCTAGAATTTGTTACTCTTCCCAAAATAACAACAAAACAATCAAGTGCTCCCCATAACCTCCAGCATTTGTGATTTAAGTTTCCTACTTAACCCCCAGGTAGTGGAGCCTTTGGGAGGTGGAGCACTGCTGGAGGAGTTATCTCACTGGGGGCAGACCTTAAGGTTGATTGGGCCAACCCACTCTATGTTTGGAGCTAGCTCACCCTTGTGCTTTCTCTCTATCACTCTCTCTCTTCCTCTCTCTCTCCTCTCTCCTTGTTTCCCTCTCTCCCCCCTCTCTCTCCAGCTGATGGATGAAGGTGTGACCAGGTTGTCATGCTTTCTCTACCGTCATGAAATGACCATGGCTTCAAAGGAAATAAGCAGCCTGCATAGAATTCCGGGAAAAGACAGGCAGAAACAGTACCACGTTAGAAAGACCAAATTAAGTTAAAAGTCCTTCAACACATAATTAATATAGCACACAAAGGGTGCCTTGGGCCTTTGAGGAAACAACCATGTTTCTCAGTCAAAATAAGGCACCAGAGAATGAGCAGATAAAAATCACTATGGGGGAACTCTTGGGTACAGAATTTAAAGCAGCTATTTTAAGGAAACTCAATGAGATTGAAGATAACAAAAAGAAATGATTCGAGGGGAGAGGGAAAAGATGGCTGACTAGTAAACACGCCACACACTTCTCTGGGATTAAGGGCCAGGGGATACAGCAGGAATCCAGAGCGTGGACACAAGCTGCGATTGCCCGCTGAATCCAGACACCTCAGAGCACAGGATCCGTAGGATTGGAGGCCACCAGCGTTGACCAGCTCGCAAAAGCCAGTGAGTCCTCCAGGCAGGCAGGGTCTGCCTGCCTGAAGCCGCCGGCGCCTGAGGCTTTCCTTCCGCGGCTTTCCCTCCGCGCGGCTTTCCCTCCGCTCGGCTTTCCGCGTGGCTTTTCTTGTGTTTCAGCCCCCACCCTCCCACCGTCTGTCTATCCCACCCCTCCCAGGCATAGGTGTGTCTTTCTTTTTCTTCTTTCTGTTGTTTTCTTTTTATTTTACTCCTTGTATTAATTAATATTCTTTCTTCATCGGCATCTGTGCGCAGCCCCTCCCCCCTCTGGCCTCCAGCTCGTCTGCTCCTCCCCCTTGCTACACAGTTTCTTGCCTATTTCCCCTCTATTGCACCTGTAACTCCAGGGCTCCTTCAGCGCTTCTTGCTACATCTGCTCCATTCCTCCCCTTGCTACACAGTTTCTATCTATTTCCCGTCTATTAAAACCATTCCACCAGGGTTCCTTTGTAGCCCCTCCTCCCTGGCTTATCTGCTCCGTCCCTCCCCCTCCCTACTCTGC
>PVHP010011145.1:8950-45936 GCA_004024765.1 Zapus hudsonius
TGATATGCTCCAATTTATATTTTTTTGTTTTTCTTTTCCTTCTTTCTTTAGTTTCTTTTCTTTCTTTCTCTTCTTTCTTTTTTCTTCCTTTTGAGGCAGGGTCTCACTCTAGCCCTGGCTGACCTGGAATTCACTCTGTAGCCCAGGCTGGCCTCGAACTCATGTCGATCCTCCTGCCTCAGCTTCCTAAGTATGCCTCCCACCATGGCCGGCTTTGATATTTCGAGTCCTTTTCATGGGAACTGTCAGCCATCGTGTGTACTTTCCCTCACCATCTGGTGGTTCAGCAGAAACACTCCATCTGCACTTGGAGTCCATAAAAGGCCGAAAACAGGCTCTCCGTTTCCCCGAGGTGCTCCACAGGTCCGGCTGGTCTCCAGTCTCCACGCCTGAGAGTAGCTTTGAGTTTTCACTTGTATTTTGAAACTGATTTCCATAGAGAGAGAAGGGGTAGCATTGTTTGTGTGTGTTTGTATGATTTTTTTTTCCAGGTAGAGTCTCGCTCTAGCCCAGGCTGACCTGGACTTCACTCTGTAGCCCAGGCTGGCCTCGAACTCATGTCGATCCTCCTGCCTCTGCCTCCCGAGTGCGGGGATTAAAGGTGTTAAAGGTGTGCGCACCGCCATGCCCAGCCTAGGCAATATTTTCCAACAGTGTGGTGTGGCCGCCTCCCATCCCCACAGGCTGGTGTGGGTGGAGGAATCAGGTACACAGTGAGAGCCTATCTCCAAAACAAACAAAAAAAAACCCAAAAACAAATATCACCCCAAAGCTGGGCGTGGCGGTGCAAGCCTTTAATTCCAGCACTTGGGAGACAGGAGTTCTAGGCCAGCCTGGGCTACCACGAGATCTATCTGTCTTAAAAATATATAAGCCGGGCACAGTGGGCTCGTCTTTGATCCCTGCACTGGGAGGCAGAGGCAGGAGGATGGCCGTGAGTTCGAGGCCAGCCTGGGCTACACAGTGAGTTCCAGGTCAGCCTGAGTTAGAGCGAGACCCTGCCTGGGAAAGAGCAAACAGAGAACCCACCTCATACAGTAAGTACATGAACTAAACTAGTAAGAATGATGGAAGGGCCCACGGGTGGGAGAAGCTCCTAACCGACTGGGCCACGTGGGGTTTGTGCTCCCCTTCAAAGCAGGGGAGAGGCGGGGTTCATGCCAGCGCACGGAGTGGGCCTCACTGCATGGATGACACGTGCGCTCTGAGGCCAATCCTCCTAGATCTGGGGACCCTGTGACCCATGGAACAGGGAGGACCTGGGAATGGAATGGGGAACACTGGCCAGACCTGAGGTAGCTGATGTCCGTTTCATCGGAAATCTCTTACAGAACCTTCAAAGCCCCTTCAGTTTCCCTCCCCCAGGCTTCACAGTCCCGCTTGGGCTTTCCCCCAAACCCAGGAAGACTAAGTAAGGCTGGAGACAGAGCCACCTTCCTTGGGGACCCCCGCCTAAGCGCAGTGGAAGAGGCCCCTGAGGTATTTGGTCTTAATTCTCCCTCTGCTGTTAATCCACTGAGTCACCCTGGCACTCAGGAAACTGAGGCAGGGGGGTCGTCTGGTCACAACAACGAAAGGCAGCCGGGTGTGTTGACACGTGCCCACAGTCATCCCTGCACTTGGGAGGTGGAGGCAGGACAATCAGGAGTTAAGGGTCATTTTTAGTTGAGTCCAGCCTGGGCTACATGAGACCTTGTCTTAGGTGCACGCTTTTCATCCAGCACTGGGGAGGCAGAGGCAGGAGGATGGCCATGAGTTCGAGGTCATCCTGAGACTACATGGTGAATTCCAGGTCAGCCTGGGCTAGAGCAAGAACCTACCTCAAAAATCCAAAACCAACCAAACAAACACCCCCCCCAAGAACGAGAAGGTTAACTATGGTCCCCCCTGTGACTCCTAGACGTGAACCAGTGAACTATCTCCTCTCCTCTCCCATGGACGTGATCCACCCGGCCAAGCTGCACTGTCCCTGGCGACTCTGTCTCATTGGACTGCTCTTCCAGCTGCTGCTGGCCGTGTGTTTCTTCTCCTACTTTCGGGTGTCACAAGATGGCCTGGCAAGGTCCCCTGAACCAGGCCCGATGGCCACCGGCCCCAGTCCCGCAGCTCCCAGTGCCTCGACGGTGCACTCTGGCCGCCGGCCCCTGCTCATCCTGCTGTGGACATGGCCTTTCCAGAAGCCCATCAAGCTGCCCCGCTGTCCCCAGCTGCTCCAGGACATGGCCGACTGCCAGCTGACCCCCAACCGCAGCGTGTACCCCTGGGCAGATGCGGTCATCGTCCACCACCGAGACGTCAGCAGCAACCCCAAGTCCCAGTTACCTCGTTCGCCGAGGCCATGGGGCCAGCGCTGGCTGTGGTTCTCCATGGAGTCCCCAAGTCACTGTGGCCAGCTGGCCGCCATGGACGGCTACTTCAACCTCACCATGTCCTACCGAAGCGACTCGGACATCTTCACGCCCTACGGCTGGCTGGAGCCGTGGCCAGGCTCTCCCACGGAGGCCGCGGTGAACCTCACGGTCAAGACCAAGCTGGTGGCCTGGGCCGTGTCCAACTGGAATGGCCAGTCGGCTCGGGTTAAGTACTTCCAGGCCTTGAAAGGTCACATCCAAGTGGACGTGTACGGCAGGGGCCACCTCCCGCTGCCCAGTGAGGTCATGATGGAGACGTTGGCCCAGTACAAGTTCTACTTGGCCTTCGAGAACTCTCTGCACAGGGACTACATCACGGAGAAGCTCTGGAAGAATGCGCTGGAGGCCAGGGCCGTGCCCGTGGTCCTGGGGCCCAGCCGAAGCAACTATGAGCGATTCCTGCCCGCTGACGCCTTCATCCACGTCGATGACTTCCACAGTCCCCAGGACCTGGCCAGGTACCTGCACGAGCTGGACCGGGACCAGGCCCGCTACCTGAGCTACTTCCGATGGCGGGAAAGGCTGCGGCCTCGCCTGGGCAGCTGGGCCCTGGCCTTCTGCAAGGCTTGCCGGCACTTGCAAGGACTCGACAGGTACCAGACGGTGCCCAGCATCCAGTCCTGGTTCACCTGAGCTGGCTGGCTTGGGGGTCCCTCATGGACATCCTCTGCTGGAGTGGCGCCTTGCTTAGTAACATCTTTTTATTTTTTGGTTTTTTGAGGTAGGGTCTTGCTCTAGCCCAGGCTGACCTGGAACTCACGCTGTAGCCCAGGCTGGCCTTGAACTCATGGCGATCCTCCTGCCTCTGCGTCCCCAGTGCTGGGATTAAGGGTGTGCTGGTACCACCACACAAAGCTAAACAATTTTTTTTTTAAGATTTACTTTTCAAGGCAGGATCTTGCTCTAAACCACGGTGGCCTCAACCTCCCAAGTGTTGGAATTAAAGACATGAGCCCCCACGCTGGGCCTCGACATTGTTAGCTGGGATCTCTCTTGCTGGGCCTCTCAGGAGCTCAGAACCTTTATCCTGGGGACCACACCTTCTCAAAGTCACCTGCTGGTGACCTGGACTGCCAGAAACCCAAGTAGCCAAGGACCTGCTCCTCAGTCCTGGCCTCTGGCTCTCTAGGGTCCATCTGGTGGGCCTGACTGGCTGTAACGTGTGGCCTTTGTCTAGATGCGTGCGTCTCCCCCAGGCTGACACTGCCAAGGGATGACTGACCATGGCTGGTGACATTTGGGCCTGTCACAGGGGGGATGGAGAGGAGGTTGAGGGCCAGCCAGGGATATGAACTTCAGGCCCCATCTAGAAGGTTCTAAGCCCCACATCATATGTTAAAGGGTGGGTAAATTTGACTGTAGGATTGTCTATGTCCCTTGTGATGGTTGTCCCCTGGGGTAGGTTCCAGCAAGATGGAAAGATCCAGACTCAGGTTGGGGAGAAAAGGGAATCAGGCTGTCCTGGAGGTCACAGTGGGCTCAGACAGGGGACCTTCCCAAATTAGCTCACAAGGTGACATGGGGCTGGGTGTGTGGACGGGAGTGTTTGAGGCAGGACAGTGGTCAGGGGTCCTCCCTTCCCAGAAAGGAGGGTGAGGGGTGTTTGTCACGCCAGGTGTGACAGCATGAGCGTGCCCAGGTATGCAGGAATGGAATGTGTTTTGTTTGGCTTTGTTATGATTTTTTTTAGACAGGGTCTCTCGTGTGGCTCATGCTGGCCTCAGACTCACAGCAATCCCCCTGTGCCAGCGTGGCCTGGTCCGAGTGTGCCCTCTCAGACGTGCCCAAGTCCCGTGTGGGTGGAGGTGGCCGTCCCTGGAGCACATGTGTGCGCACGTGTGCAGGGGCTGCTGAGAACTCTAGCCTGGAGGCCTGGGGCTCAGCTCTGTTTACGTTTCCATGTCTGGTGGGCTGAGCCAGGGACCTGTGGTTGGATGATGCATGTGGGTGGGAGACGGGAGGCCAAGGTCCTGGGAGGCCTGGGTGGGTGCCCACTTACCCATGCAGTAAGCAAACACCTACTCCGGCAGGGAAACTGAGGCTGGGAGCCATAGGTGCTAGGTATCTGCAGCTTCTGGGGCCTCTGGTCGCCTCATGCTCACCCAGAGCAGGGGAGAGCCACCTCTCCAGGGCTCAAGTCAGAGGTCTGTGGGGGAGGTGGGCGGGACCCCAGCAGCCCTGAGCCTGCCTTCCATGCAGACCACCCACACGCTGGGGGACCAACAGCCAGAAATCCTGTGTGTTTTTAAGGTATCCTCCTGGGAGAAGAAAGGGTGCCCTTGGGAGCCCCACACTGGGGCACAGGGTAAGGGACTTGGGAAAGCTATCTGGCAAAGAACTGCACCCCTAAAGGGCCCCGACACTGGGAAAGTCAAGGTGGAAGGATCAGGCGTCAAAGGCCATCCTGGGCTACATGAAACCATCTCCCCCACCCCCATAGAAAATAATTGCACCTCAAAACAGGCTCAGTGATATGGAGATGGAAACCAGCCTAGGCTACAATGAAACCCCCATCTCAAAAATCCCCCTCCAAAAGAGACTTGCACCCCAAGACCCCCCAATCTGAGGTTGAGATGAGCAGGCTCCACTTGCTCTCATCCTCCCCCATGCTGCTCCAGATCGGGGACCCACGGACCCTTCCACGAGGTCTGGGGCCAACCTGCCATGTCTCAGCGGGGCCTGCAAACCATCAGGGTAACACCAAAGGGAAATGCAAACACCCCGCAGACTTTTATGGGCGCAGGACCCGGGTCCTTGGGGACCCAGCTGTGCCCCGGCAGGCGCCAGCTTGGGGCTAGATGGGGTTGGCGCCTGCCCCAGACCTGTCTCCACCCGGAGGTGGGCAGTGAGGAAGGGTATTTTTAGCTGGTGAAAGGAGACAGAGGCTTCCGGCTCACCCTGAAGGGGACAGGAGCTGCCCAGGGAAGAGATCTGGGCACCGGAGGCCTGTGTCACAGAGACCCCAGTGTCTTCATCATCATGGTGGCATCTTCTGTCCCCAGGGCCCGGGGAAGGGTGCTGATGTTGCAACCGCCTCCTGTCCTTACTGTCTCCCCTAAACAGAGCCCCCCACCTTTGTCTTAAGACAGTCTCGTGTAGCCCAGACTGGCCTTGAACTCTCGGAGATCCTCCTGCCTCAGCCTCCACCCGGCGAGATGAAAGGCATGAACCTCTACGTCCAGCACTTTAGCCTTCTGATCTTCCTTTAGGTTCCCAGGCTGGCCTCGAACTCACGGCCATCCTCCTGCCCCTGCCTCCCGAGGCTGGCTGGGATGAAAGGTGTGTGCCATAATTATTACCTATAATAATTAGTATTGTTATTATCATTACTTTGGAAGGTAAGGTCTCAGGGTGGAGCCAGGCCCAGCCACCGCCCCCCACGCCCTCAGGGCAAGCCCACAACCCCTCCCCTTTCCCACCGGAGAGCAAGAACGAAGCATTCCGGCCGAGTTCCCACTCTTTATATGAACGCAACTCTCGCGAGAGCCCGCGGCCCCGACGGCGGGGTCCTCGCAGGCGCGCTGGCGGGGGGGGGGGGGGGGGAGTCACACGCAGGCGCACTGGCGCGCCGACAGCTGGCGCACCGTGTGGTAGCGGCTGTGCACGTCCAGGAAGGAGACTTCGTCCTCGTAGGCCGTCGGGCGGCAGCAGGGCTGCGCCCGCACGCGCTCCCGCCGCACGCGCCGCCGCTGGCGCAGGCGCCGCAGCCCCAGGTCGTAGACGCGCGCGGCCGCCTCGCACGCGCCTGCGCAGTAGCGGAACAGCACGGTCTCGTCCGACGCGTAGCCCAGGCCCAGCTCGCTCACGCGCACCTCGAGCTCGCGCAGCCCGCACGGCCGCGCGCCCGAGCGCGCCCGCGCTCGCCGCCGGCGCGGCCCCGCTCGACGGCGCGGCCCCGGGGCGCGGGCGACCTCCGCGGCGTCCGGGGCGCCCTGCAGCAGCGCTCGGTCTGCGGAGGGAGGAGAGGAGGGTCAGGCGAGGCAGGGGGATGGCCGCGAGCGGGCTTGGGCCGCCTGGGCTAGAAACACAATCAATCAATCATAAATAATCTATACACATACATATATGTATATAATTATATATAATTTTGGGGGTCACTCCTGAGGCTGAAGCCGCAGGATCTCTGGGAGTTCTAGGTCCTCCCTGGGGTACAGGATGAGACTGTCTCAAAAAGAAAAAAAGGGGGGACTGGAGAGATGGCTCAGCGGTTAAGGCGCTTGTCTCCAGAGTTTAACGACCCGGATTCGAATCCCCAGGGCCCACGGAAAGCCACATTACAAAGTGACTTCTGGCGAATCCGTTCTCTCTCTCTCTCTCTCTCTGAAACTCTACTTACAAATAAACACAAAGGAAAGGAAAAGAAAGAAAAGCCGCGAATGCTGCACTTGGGAGACGTTCAAGGTCATCCTCCGCTGCACTCGGGCCAGCCTGGGCTACATGAGACTCCGTCCATGTGTGTGACCCCACTTCCTCTGGCCCCAACACCCCACCCTTTCGCTGACATCCCAAAACCTCATTCCAGAGCCGGGAGGGCCTCCCTCCTGGGGTCAGGTACTGGGAGGGGGTGACAGAGGCCGTCCTTGTCCATTGCGAGGAGGACTGTGCGGAGCCCCGACGGGGGCCCCCATGGGCGCACGGTCTCGGGTTCCTGGCCGTCCCAGGCCACTCGGCCCCCGGACAGGTCACCGCGCCTAATCTCCATCTGGCCAGCGCAGCGCTCTGAAGCAGACAGAGGCTAATCCCCGACGGCCGGCTGGGCCGAGGGTCAGCGCTCCCGGGGCCACCGTGCCTCGCCCGTCTTTTCTTTGGTTTTGCCAGGCAGGGTCTCGCTCCGGCCCGGGCTGAGTCTCCGGCCACCCTCCCGCCCCTTCCCTGGACCCCGGGGCGCGGGGCTTACACTGGGCCAGGCGGGCGAGGCGGGCGTCCAGGGTGCGAGGCGGGCGTCGCAGGGCGGCCAGCGCGGGTCCCCGGCGGTGGCTGAGCAGCAGACCCTCGCGGCCCATCCAGAAGCACAGCGCCGAGCTGCAGAGCAGGGAGGCCAGGGCCGCCGCCTTCCAGCGCTGCATCCTGGACCTGCGGGCACGGGTCGGCCGGCGGGTGGGCTGGGGGCATCGCGACGGGGCACGGGTGGGTGCGTGGGTGGCGTGGTGGAGCCCGGAGGTGGGGACAGCAGGGCCAGCCTCCTGCGCTCAGGGCGACGGGGGCGTCCAACCTTAAGTCCCTCCTCCCGGAGGCCTTCCCTGACTGCCACCCGGTGGGTGTCCCCCGAGATTGGAGGGTGCTGACTGTAAACAGTAGGTGTTTAAGAACCCCAAGGTCAGGTCACCCCCAACCGTTCCCCACTCCCCCAAACCTCCAGGCCCTGCGACCTGCATCTCATTTAGGTGTGATTTGCATAGCCACGCCTAGTTCCACAAAGCCCTCCCCGTCAGCCTCGCCTGAGCCACGCCCACCAGAGAGGAGCAGGGCGCATCTATTAGGCGCCAACTATATACCAGGTCTCATGCTGGGCCGAGAGAGGCTGGGGAAACTGAGGCACAGAACAGCTAATCCTGGCCACCATCAGTCGTATTTGGCATTGCTATGTTTTTTGGGGGGACAGGGTTCTGGTTGTGTAGCCCAGACTGGCCTGAAACTGTCCATCCTCCTGCCTCAGCACCCCAAGTGCTGGCTTGAGCTTTCCCACCCTGTGATGGTTGGGGGGCTTTGGACGGTGGATCCCAGGGGAGCAGACGCACCGGGTGTCACCCCGGCACTCAGGAGAGGTGTGGACACTTGCAGAGGCTCAGAGCCCAGCTGTTTATTGAGCACCGACTGTATACACAGCCACGCCCATGTCCCCGAGGGGACTAGGACCTCTGATCCCAGCCCTTGGGAGGGAGGCAGAGGCAGGAGGATGGCTGTGAGTTCAAGGTCAGCCTGGGCCAGAGCGAGAGCCAAGAATGCCAGTCTGGCCGTGCTGGGCTAGCCTGGGGTCGTGGTGTGAGCAAAGGTCCTGGGCAGAGCACAGGGAGGGGATGCAGGGTGGACACAAGCCCAGAGCGGCCCTGGCATCCGCTGATGACAAAAGCTAGCGTCTTCGTGCCCGTCTTAAGCACCTACTGTGTACACAGTCAGCTCAGCCTCACCAACGTACCCAGCCAGTGACGGGGAGCGGGACCTGCCCCGGTCACCGCTGGTGGCCTTGGTTTCCCGGGGAGGCCAGGCGAGTGGGAGCAAGCTGGTCTTGGGTTGGGGACCCCCCACCTGAGCTCTGGGGGGCGGCTGGTGGCTGATAAGCCGGTTAACAATGGCCTTTCTGTCCGGGGTCACCCGACTGGTTTATCTCTGGCACAGTGGGACCCGCAGGATGACGAGGGGAGCTGCAGGTGTGGCAGGGAGGGGGGAGGCCACTGCGCAGGCGCCGGTGAGAGGCTGCTCTCGGGTGGCTCTTCTTAGCCGGGGGACAAATGCCTGGTCTCCGTGGGCACGTGGTCGTGGTGGAGGGGGACATCCTGGCCCAAAAGGAAAGGACCTCACTCCCCCCCCCCCCAGTGTCTCGTTTCCTCTGCGGCCCTTCGAGGTGCAGCGGCTCCTATTCACCCTTCAAAGCCCTACGGCGAGATCACTGACCCAAGGACCTGGTGAACGCAAGGCAAGCCCCTCCCCTTTTCCAAGCCTCAGTTTCCCCACGACTCTCTTCATTATGTAAAAGGCCACGTCACTGTTTTTGTTTCTGATGAGTCTCGGGCCATGGAGGTGCCCAGCTGTTAAAGGCGCTTGCTTGTAAAGTCAGCGTGGGTTCGAGTTCCAGGACCCACGAGAAGCCAGGGCACAAGGTGCGCATGCGTCTTTGCAGCCGCTCGAGGCCCTGCTGCGCCCGTTCTCTTTCTTTCTCTCTCCTTGCAAATAAATAAATAAATTTCAAAATAAATAAATCAAATTATTAAAAAAGAGGGGAGTGGGTCTCAGGTAGCCCAGGCTGGCCTCCAACTCAGTAGTATGTAGCTGAAGATGACCTCAAACTCTCGACACTCCTGTCTTCGCCTCCCCAGTGCTGGGGTCACAGGTGCGCCCCCACACCCGGCTTTGGGGACACGATGCTGGGGGAAGGGCTTTAAAGCACATCATTACAGGGCTCATGCCTCAGTTTCCCCTACAGCAGCCGTCTCCCCTTTACCCATCGCCTTTCCCACTTGGCTTGGGGGGTCCTTGGGGTTCCCCTGATGGGAGGGCGGGCCCGGCACCGCGCCTCCCCCGCCGGCCTGCTGACGGAAGGCACATCTGGGCGCATAGCAGGAACATCTGGCGGGCACAGCTGGTTCCCATGTAGCGCTCAGGGGCCGGGTGGCCTGAGGGCGGCTCCCTGGTTGAGGGGGGCATATCCCCTCAGCTGACCCCTCCCAGCCTGGCCGCAAACCGACATGGGGGTGCCGGACCGCTGGGACCATCGCTGGCATCGGGCCCACCCCCCACCCGCCAGGAGCCAAAGCCGGTCCGCAAGGCATTGATGGCTGAGCTGGGATTGGACGTCTGGTGGGGCAAACTCCTACTCACGCCTCAAAGCCCCAATTCCAACTTCCCGCCGTTTCCATGCCGTCTGAGTGCCCTAGGCACCGCCTGGGTAAACTGAGGCACCACTGATAGGTTCCCAACAGTCTGCCAGGCCCTGGACTGGCGTGGTGGGAGGGCGGCCTGGCCTGGAGGGCTTCCTGGAGGAGGCCACATTGGCGTTGAGGCCCAGGAGAGAAGAACAGGCCACGCGGAGGGCCGAGGGCTGGGCTGGGTCACCTGTGAGGTGCCCCCCCCCGGGGACAATGTGCCACGACAGCCCCTCACCAGACTGGACTGGTGCTGAGCAGCTGGCTTGAGGCCCACGGGGAAACTGAGGCAGGCCGAGGTGGGGCTGGAACCCTGACCCCAGTGTCACCAGCAAGTAGTCCTCGGGTTCCCAGGAAGTCAGTGGACACCCCAAGTTGTCATTCATTCAGGCTAGAATGGCGTCTGCTCTCTCTGGGCCTCAGTTTCCCCACTGCAGGTGGCAGCCTGCCTTCTTCCAGGACATGCCTGAAGCCTGCTTTCTTTTCTGTTGATTTTTCTGAGACAAAGCCTTGCTTGGTAGCCCAGGCTAGCCCGGAACTCACAATCCTCCTGCCTCAGTTTCTCAAGTGCAGGCCTAATCCATCTGGATTAGAAGAGGAGGTTGCTCCTTAGAACCTTCTAGAACATTCCTGCTGACTGGGTCTCCGTTCACCTAACTCCACTCTGGCTTCCCTCCCAAGCGGGCACCCCATCTCTGCCCCTTTGCCTCCGTTTCCTTCCTGTAGCCCACACCCGAACCCGTGAACATAGAGGGGGGGAGGAATGGGCGCCTGGCTCTCCGTGGGCCCGGGGAATCGAACCTGCGCGGTGAGACTTAGGCAAGTGTCTTAACTGCTGAGCCACCTCTAGTCCAGACCACTCCCCCACCCATTCCTCCTCTGCCAAGCTTCCAGAACAATCTCTCCCGAGCCCTTTCATCAGAATTATCTAACCCTTCCCGCAGGCCACCCTCCGACCCGGAGGCCGGCGTGGTTCCCCGTGGAAGGCCCTTCGTTCCCCACGCAGAAAACTCCTATGCACCCTTCCCAGCCCCGGCCCCAATGCCCATCCCGGACTGCCTGACGCCTGGCACCGGCTCCCTGTAGCCACCAGTTGCAGCGCCAAGGTCCCGGCCACCACCGCTGTCCCCACGGGGGACAGATGACACCATGAGAGGCTCCCGCGTTCCTGGTGGTTTTGGGGAAGGGGAAGGGGGGGACACGCTCTCTCCCTGGCGCACCCCAGTCAATTCTTTGCAGCTGCCTGGAGAGGTGGAACCGGGCTTCCAGACCCCCCCCAGAAGTCCCCGGATGAAAGGAGGGGACCCGCGGGCCCCCAGGCAAGGGGTCGATGGAGAGAAGCTGGTGGGACAGGAATCGGCCGTCACGCCCCAGCGGGGCTTCCTCAGCCTGGGGCGCCGAGACACACAAAGGGTGCCATGGAACCAGACGAAGGATGTGGGGACCGGGCAGGCAGGCGGGCGGGCGGCGGGAGGGAAACCCAGGGGTCCCATCTCCTGCAAGACCCCACCCAAGACTGGATAACTCCCACTCCCCACTTTAGTTGGTGGTCCGCCCTGGCAAAAACCATGCCACTATATACCCGATGGGCGGACCGTCTCCAGTCCTACCTGAAGTCTAACCACTACTGCAGCAACCCCGGGGACAAAGTGGAGCAGGGGTCTTTGTAAACCAGAGTGAGGATGAGGGCCCCCCCACGGTTCCATTCCGAGGTTTTGCCCTTAAGGGACCCCCCCATACACTCTCCTCCTCCAAAGGGTTCCACGCCCTCTTGTGGCTGATCGTGAGGTTCCCGAGCCCAGAGCCCGGCCCTTACCGGAGGACACGGTGTCCCCGGCCGTGGTGGCGGGCAGGGAACGCGCCGGTCCACTGACAGATGTTTACTTCTGCCCGCAGCTGGGGCGCGACGGGACAGTCCCCTTCCAGCCACACTTTGCCGGGACCCTCATGTCCCCCCCGAAGGCCTCCTTGGGAGACCCAGAGGCACAAGGGGGCCTTGGGGTGTCGCCGGCTCTTGGAGCTGGGGAGGGCACTGGGTGGCTCCCCAGGTCTCCAGCTTGGAGAGCCACCCACCCACCCACCCACCCACGGGGAGCGCCCCGTCGGGCACGGTGGCCTCCGTGCGCACAGACTTTTCACTCCCTATCAGTGTCGCCAAGTGTCCCCCCAGGGGTCCCCTGAAGTCCCTCGAGTTGGGCTTACCTGCTGGGGGCGCCGATGACCCGTCAGTGGTGACCTCTCCTGCCACCCGAGCCCGGCCCGGTCCCAGTCACCTCGTGCGCCATCCGGGCCACCGGGCTCCGCGGTGACCCGCGGACCCCGAGCGGGTGGCGGCGATCGCGGGGGCTGCGGGACGCGGGCCGGGCCATGGGCTTCCCTCTTCCCTTCCCCGGGCTCGCTAGGTCATCCCGGGGGGCGCGGACGGGAACCGGAGGCGCCCTGGACGGTGGGCTGCGCGGGGACCTCGGGACCCGCGCTGCTCTCCCGCCGCAGCCGCCGCGCACCGCGGGGCTGGAGGGGCGAGGGGGCGTGGCCTGACGTGGGCGTGGCCGGGGCGTGGCCTGTCGCTTTCCCGGGCTTGGGACCGCCCACGGCTCGAGGGCGCGCGGCGGGGGCGCAGGTGGCCGTAGCGAGGGCGGGTCCTGGACGGTCACACCTCCGGGTCCCCCAGGGTCCCCGTACCTGGGACCTCCCTCCTCGGATCTGGAAGACCCGGTGCGCACGGCCCTCCGCCCGCTCCCCAAAGCCCCCAACCCAGATCCCCCCCCAAGGCTGACCCTCGGGCGACCCACGAGCACCCAAGGTCCCCCCCCCGTGTCACCCCGACGGCGGTGTCGGTGACCCTCGAGCCTTGACCCACCCCGCAGTCCCTTTCCCTAGCCGAGGTCCCCTCCGCAGAAGCCCCCTAGGAAACGGGGACAGGGTCCCCGAGACAGCGCGGCACCCCAGGAACGAAGGCTGCCCCGCCGCCGTGCACAGTGGACCCCCATCCGGCCCCGCAGGGTGCCCACTTCCCCGCCGGCTCCCCTCCCGCTTCCCAGCGTCCCCGGGGGGATCAACCGGGAGCCCGACCCGCCGCGCCCCCCACCCCGACGGCTCGCGGTCTCCCTGCGCCCCCTGGCGGAGTGGGCGGGACTGGACAGCCGTGACCACGCCCCCGGCCTGGTTGCCGGGAAACCTCTGCCTGAGTCCCCGCCCACTGGCCTGTGCAGCGCAGGCGCGCGCAGCTCCTCCCTGCAGCCCGGCCGCCGCCTGCGTTCTTGGGGGCCGGGTGCTCCGGTTTCTTCCGTCGCCTGATTTCTTGGAAGCCTCGTTCCTTGATTTCTTGGGGACACTGATTTCTTGGGGACTCTTCTGATCCCAGAAGCCTGCGGGGTTAGCGTTCCCAGGACCACCCCCAAGCCCACACGCGCCCTCCTAAGACCTGTGCCCTGGGGAATTGCGCGCATGTGCGCATAGGGTGCCGATGGGAATGGGGGGTTTGAGGGAGTCCGGGTCAGAGACAGTGGTGCGGAAGTCACCTGTGTCTTGGGCTGCTAACCTGCCTCCTAGTGCCTCAGTTTCCCCATGCGGTTCTCTCCAGCTCCTGGGGGTTAGCACACCTGCCACTGTGTTTGTTCCAAATGCCACACAAGGGGACAAGGACGCGGCTAGGGGGAGGAGGACTCAGGCAGGACCTACCCCAAAAAACCTGTCCCCAGTGAGGACACATCTCCCATTCTCCCTGACCTCACAGGACCCCAGGCCCTGTGTACACACAACTGTCACTCAGGACACAGCACGCACCCGGACACGACAAACTGGCCAGCCCACGGAAGATATTTTCCTCCGTGGCTCGCGCGCACACTGGCTTTCAGCCAGAGCCTGGTGCTGCCCACACACGCAGAATCACATCCCATGTCCAATGACAGTGTGGCCTCTCCTGGCCAAGTGTCCTGTCACCCAGGGCTGGCGCACCGGGGGCCATCCTAGGAGGCTCCGGGACCCTTGCACGCGTGCACACACACGCACACACGCACACGGGAGGCCAGCCTAGGAGGCTCCATGGCCCTTGCACACGTGCACACACACGCACACACGCACACATGGGGGGCCAGCCTAGGAGGCTCCTTGCCCCTTGCGCACGCGCACGCACACGCACGGGGCCGGCTCCCACCCCAGCTGTCACCAGCTGCCCCGTGGCCACCTCTGCGCACCCGGAGCCTGGGGCCGAGGACACACACATATGCCCACCATGTGGACGGTGGTAAAACGGTTGCCCTGGCAACAGCGACTTGAAAGCCTCGCTCCTCCTCGGGGTGTGGGTGTGGGGCCGAGACTCTGCCCCCACCTGTGACCCCATTTAGGGACACCCACGTAGAAGACCTCTTCATCCTCAGAGCCGGACGTGGTCACACCGGAAACACAGGTTCCAACTATCCGATGGCCTCTCGGGTCACCCACACATATGTCACTCCTACACAGGCGGTGGCACTGACACCCAGACGCATTCTGAGTCCCAAGGGACACACCTCCCCTTCCAGAGTCCTCCACCCCAGCTAAGATGAGGCCTGTCCCCCCCCCAGGAGGGCCAGTGTCGAAGCCCTAGTCCCCGGGAGGCCACGTGGTGTTTATAAAACATTATTCCCTGGGCTGTGCCGGGCCAGGGGTTGGGGTCTTCCCAGAGCCTCTCCCAGACAGATGTCGAAAAACAGGCCCAGAGAGACACGGCCCCTTTCTTCCATCCACGTGTCTGCCTGGGAATTGGCTCCTCTCCGGTGCCCCCCTCTAGAGCGCTCCTGGCAACACCCCCTCCGTGCCACCCAGCGAGCCCCATTGCTCCGTGACCACTCAGACACCCCAGAATCAGAGAAGCCAAGCAACAGGCCCCAGGTCACACAGCAAGAGTCGGCCAACCTGTGGCTAGATGACTTCCGCGGAATGTTCCAGTCCTGTCCACCCCCACTCCAGGACCGGCCCCTGACTTCTTCCAGAGGCCACCGTTCCCAAGGGGAAGGTCCCCATGGTGGTTGGAGGATCTGGGAAACCGGAGGACGATGGCCAAGATGTGAATTTGGCCGGGGGAGAAGTTTCCATCTTAGTGTTAGGAGCTGGTCCAGGTTTGGTGGGACCGGGGCTCTGCCCCGGGGTCCCCAGGGACCGTCCCTGCGGGGTGAAGGGGGTGGGGAGGTGGCCGAGTGTCCACTGTGTCCTCTGTCCCCGCCAGCTGCCTCCATGGGACGCTTCACCATGGCGCAGCGCGGCTCTCCCGGCCTCGGTTTCCCCACCTTGCAGGCCGGCGAGGTGACGTGTTCGTGGGTGACTGGCACGGATCTTGGACAGATGGGGTGTCCCCCCCACCCCCACCAGCATCTGGACACGCTCTCCGGCCCGGGGGTCACCCCGGGGCTCGCCGAGGCGGGGATGGGACCCTGGAGACCCGTGGGCGGCAGGAGAGAGCAGCGGGCCGATGGCAGAAACAGGAGCCGGCCGTCCCCGCGGGGCCATCCACAGCCTCGGGTCGCGGGTCCACACCGCGGGGACCCGCGCGGGGGCGTGGTCCTGAGTGGGCGTGGCCTGCAGCACGGTGGGCGGAGCTTGGCCGCGGCCGCGGGGTCCTGCTCCCCCGCCCCGGGCCCGGCCCTACGCGCTGCAGCGGCGGGAGATGAGGGGGCGACAGGCAGCGAGCCCCGCGGGGACGGAGACCCGGGGAGGGAGGCCGGGGAGGCACGGAGGGGCCGATGGTGGCGCACGCCAGACATGTCCGCTGGGGGACGGCGTGGGCAGGGGGATTGCCGCGAGTTCGAGGTCAGCCTGAGCTACTGGAGATCAGAGATAAGTTAGGCCGGTCGATCTTGGCGGCGCACGAGTAGATAAGCACCCCTCCACAGCCTCGGCGAAGGTGGGGACCCCCCAGAGCAGGCTCTTTCCTGTTGATGACTCGGTTTAGCGTTAGGTGTATTTGCTTGGGCAAGTGTGCGTGGGGTCTGGACCACCGGGTGCTGGGTGTGGGCCGTGGGAGTGGTGACACAGGGCTGGGCCAGAGCCAAGGAAGGGTTGGGGTGAAGGTGCTGAAGCCATTTGGTCCCCCCACCACTGTGGGACCCTGGGGGACATACCCAACAGGTGGACAAACATGAGTCCAGAAGTCTTGTGGGCAACGCAAAGTGGCTTGCGTGTCTGGGGGTGTCTGAGGCTATGAAGGCTAGCCACCTGAGGTTCAGGTGGAGCTGGGCGTGAAGGCCTGTTCTCTCTCTCTCTCTCTCTCTGTCTCTCCTTCCTTCCTTCTTTTCTCTCTTCCTTCCTTCCTTCTTTTTTTTGCTCTCTCTTTCTCCCTCTTTCTTTCTTTCTATTCTGCCTGTTCTTTTTACACAAGTTCAGAGCCAATAATCTTTGCACAAAGGTTAGATCAGGCCTGGTACACAGTAAGCACTCAATAACTGCTTGGCTCCTTCAAGCTAGTCTCATCGTATTATTATAATAAATGATATTCTCACAGTAAGTAGTCCATGTTCTATTGTGCATATGAATATCGTGGTTATTGTCACACAGAACTTCCGCCCCCTCAAGAGATGCACACACACGTCTCGTCATCCCAGAGAGGGCACAGACAACAGACAGATCAAAGTACCATTGTATCAGAATTCAGCTTCGATGAGCCCATGAGTGCGTTGCGATTACTTACAGAGCCCAGGTGAGGGTTTACTAATAGGAACATGGGTGACTCTGTGGCAGCCATGTCACCTGGACCTCCTGGATGCTCTCTAGCTTGGCCCAGCACCCCTCAGCTGGAGGTGGACAGGTGGGTGAGGGTCCTGTGACCCTCCTCCACCTACTAGGGAACGCCATGGCTCCCGGCCACAGTCCTGATATTCTGTATTCTGCTCCAGAGGTGCCATGGGTACCTGGCCCAAACATTCCAACTTCAAAAGGACATCATGCTGTGTCCCCGAGTGGAGACACCATAGCAGGAGAGACGGCTGGGCAGCGACATGCACTTCCTGCTGGAGCTTGAGGGCCTGAGATGGAATTCAAATTTCCACATCCCACGCAAAACAGCTGAGCAGAGGCCCCAAACCTTTGCCCGACCCCCTCTCCCAGCTCTGGAGTTAGTAAGAAGAGGGACACCCAGGGTTCCAGCCTGGCCTCTTCCTCATTTCCTGACACGTGATCTCATTCTGTCCCCTGAGGGTGGGAGAGGGCAGTGGTGGGGGCCAAGGATCCCTAAAAAAATCTAGTGTGGGGGGGCATTGGGGAATTGGGGATAACAACTCATTGTTTGCCCACTAAATAATGTAACTCATTATGGACAATAAAAAAAATATATATATATATAAATCTAGTGTGAGGCTATTGTGGCCTTCCCTGAGCAGGCCTCAGTTTCCCCCTGTGTTACACAGGAGCACGGTGTCTACTTTGTAAGTTTGAGACCACCCTAAGCTGTGTAACCTCAAACCGGGCTGAAGAGATGGCTCAGTGGTTAAGGCGTTGGCTTGTAAAGCAGGAGGACCTGAGTTCTATTCCTAGCACCCACGTAAAGCCAGATGCACAAGGTGGCCGCATTCATTAGGAGTTCCTTTACAGTGGCTGGAGGCCCTGGTGTGCCCTCTCTCTGTCTCGTTCTCTCTCTCTCTCAAATAAATATTAAAAAAAACACCCTAAAAAAGCATCTGAGGATAATAAAGATATTAAAAAACCAAACCAAACAACCGCCCTCAAACAAACCAAAAAAGGGCTCACTGGATTGGGATCCAATGACACACACCTGTGATCCCACATTCTGGAGGCTCAGCCAGGGGGACAGAGAATTCTAGACCAGCCTGAGCCACAGAGCGACACCAAAACGAAATAAAAATAGTGATTATATTATATTATTATTATTGTTATTGTTATTATTGGTTTGGAGGTTTTCCAAGGTCTCACTGTAGCCTAGGCTGGCCCTCAAACTTGTGATCCCTGCCTCAGTCTCCCCAGGAATCGTAGTCGTTTTAATCGTAAGGATTTATGGGGTAGAGCGTGATAACGTTCTGTTGGCTCGGCTGGCCTCGAACTCACACCTGTGGGATTAAAGGCGTGCATCACCACGCACGGCCAGTGTGACCATGTGATACACGTATTCATTCCACGCGTGATCATCAAATCCATCGCCCGAGACGTCTTTCAACTTCACTTAATTGGACATATTTATCCGGGGAGCGAGCGGGGCTACTTCGACACGTGTGTACAATGTGCGCTCATTAAATCCGGGTCATCAACGTCTGTCTCACCACGGCTGGATCGGAGCCTTTAAGCGATTCTAAAATAGTTTTTAAAAGCTTTACAAGGAAATGTGTAGGTTGTCTTGAACCCGAGCCCCGCGCTTGACGACCCTCCGAGCTCCTTTGCAAGCCGGGGAGACCGATCGCTTGATCAGCGCCGAGGCCACGCCCACCGCGTGACGTCAGACAGCTCCCGGCCGCTCTGCGCACGCGCGGGGGCCCGCCCGATGTCTCGGGAGGACGCGCGGAACCACCCGGAAGGTCTTCTTGCCACACTCCGGAGCCGGCCGGCGTGACGGGCGGCGATGGCGGAGGGAGCGGCGAAGGTTGCAGCCGGGAGCGGTGGTGGGGACGGTGACTCGGGAGTCAGCGTGTCGGAACGGGGAGTGGCGCCCATTAAAGCCCAGTGAGTCGCCATGTGGAGATGCTAACAATATTGGCCTTGCCAGTACCCGTAGCCCGGTGCGAGCGGGCATGCCGGAAGGGGGTGCGGCTTGCCCAGAGCGGCTCCTCGGTTCTGGCTGACACCCCCACACTAGAGGTGGTCGTTGACGGACGTGAGAGGACGCGTGTGGGTAGTTGTCCCGCGCGCGTGGTGGGCGGCGTGAATGCTACGGCCAGAGTGGCGCGGAGTCGGGATGCGCGGTGCGTGTTGGGAACTGTAGTCCTTGCGGGTCGCAGAGGGCAGGATGGCGCGCCTAAAGGCATGCTGGGAAGTGTGGCTTTTTTTCCCTGCCTCGCTGCAAGGCATGCTGGGACTTGTAGTTTCTCCGTAGCCTAAGTCTGACAGTGAGGATCTCCCAAGCTGGTTGTCGGCTCCTTCCAAGTCGTGAGCTCATTGACTCCCAGCTCCAGGGAGGAACTTCCCACACAAACCTCCCGCTTCCTCCTCTGGCAGGTACCGAACCACCAAGGAACGGTTCCACGAATATCTGGATGCAAACAGGCAGAACAAGGCCCGCAAGGAAACTGAGGCAGAAGACCCTGATGGCAGGAACTTGGCTGAGCCCCAGGCCAAGCGGATCCGCCTGGAGGATGGACAGATGGAGAATGGTCAGACAGAGGAGGTGGCCACCTCTGCAGAGAATCCTCGGGCTCAGAAGAGGGCCAGGGGCCAGAACAAGGGCCGGCCCCACGTGAAGCCCACCCACTATGACCAGAACAGGCTCTGTCCGTCCCTCGTCCAGGTGAGCTTCCGGCTGGGTGTCTGTCATTGTTCAACCCTCATGAACACCTGATGATACAAACACACATGGCCATCAGCTTGTGACGGCCTGACTTAGGTCTTGACTTCATGGGTCAAAGAAAGGTTCAGTTAGTGGAAACTGCTTACAATGCTGATCTTCTCTAGTCTACGAATGTTCGATATGGTGCTTCTTTCTCATTCCTTCCTTTCTTTTCTCTCTATCTTTTTTGTTGGGGGGGGTTTGAGGTAAGGTCTTACTCCAGCCCAGGCTGACCTGGAATTCACTCTGTAGTCTCAGGCTGGCCTCGAACTCATGGTGATCCTCCTGCCTCTGCCTCTCCAGTGCTGGGATTAAAGGCGTGCACCACCAAGCCTGGCTTTTTAAAAAAATATATTTTAAAAATGTTTTTATTTATTTGCAAACAGAGAGAAAGAATGGGCACTCCAGGACCTCTGGCTGCTACAAATTCCAGATGCATGTGCCACTTTGTGCATCTGCCTTAACGTGGGTGCTGGGGGATCGGACCCTGGTCATTAGGTTTTGCAGGCAAAGCACCTTAACCATTGAGCCAGCTCTGCGGCCCCTCTTTTTTTCTTGCTATGTAGCCCAGGCTGGCCAGGAGCTCTCCATCCCCTCCCTCTGCCTACCCTGCTTCAGTGCAGTTTTGGTTTATAGCATTTTCCTTTCCCAATGGGCATGATGGTGCCTGGTGCTGCCGTAAGTTGAGGTACACCTGTGTTGTGTCTTTTGCACTTCACAGGTGACACCCTTGAGGCACAGTGAGGTCACTGGCTTCTCTGAGGCACCCCTTTCCTCATGTCCTCTGTGTCCCCTCCAGGAGCTGACGGCCACGTGTACATTTGGTGACCGCTGCCGCTTCCTGCATGATGTGGGCCGATACCTGGAGAGCAAGCCTGCCGACCTGGGTCCCCGCTGTGTGCTCTTCGACACCTTCGGCAGGTGCCCCTATGGTGTTACCTGTCGATTTGCAGGGGCACACCTGGGGCCCGAGGGTCAGAACCTGGTGCAGGAGGAGGTGGTGGCTCGCTGTGCCAACCTCCCGGCCGTGCGTAACGGCCTGGACAGGGCCCTCCAGCAGCAGCTTCGCAAGCGCCAGGTCCACTTTGAGCACACTGAGCAGGCTCTTCGTCGCCTCAGCCAGGCCCCCGAGGCCAGGGCAGCTCCGGGACAGAGCAGCCATAGTGTCCCTGGAGATCCAGCCGAGCTGGGGGCCGGCACCCCACCCAGCAGCCCTGTGCAAACCTGTGGACCCCTGACAGATGAGGATGTGGTCCGGCTACGGCCCTGTGAAAAGAAGCGGGTACAGTTTCCAGCTCCCTGTTGACGGTGACATCACTGCTGATCTCCACCTAGCATGCGTCCAAGGCCTGTTCAATCCAAGCTGTGCCTCGGAGGGACAGCCCCAGAGGGTCAGGACTGGGGTGGAGAGGGACTCCTGAGAGAGAGGCCATCACGAGTGTGGTTTTCACGGTGGGCTAGAAGCTCTCCCATGCAGGAGAATCTGGCCAAAAATGGCTCTCCCATGGGGCCTGGCTTTGATGTGTGCAGTCCCCAGAGGCAGAAGGAGCGAGGCCAGGCAGGGTGGGGACAAGGGCAGACCCAGAGGATGGGCAGGCAGCCTGGAGCGTGTGGGCTTCAAGGGTGTTCTTGTGTCTTCTAGCTGGACCTCAAGGGGAAGCTGTACCTGGCTCCGCTCACCACGGTAGGAGGCGGGCAGCTGGGGGTGGTGGTTGGTTTTGAGGTCCCCACCCCCAACCCTAAAGCACATGTGTCTCCACCCCTCCCCCAGTGCGGGAACCTGCCTTTCCGACGCATCTGCAAGCGCTTTGGAGCCGACGTGACTTGTGGGGAGATGGCTGTGTGTACCAACCTGCTCCAGGGACAGATGTCCGAGTGGGCCCTGCTCAAACGCCACCCGTGCGAGGACATCTTTGGGGTCCAGGTCAGCATCCACCCAAGAGAGGGCCAGAGGGGCCACGTGTGATCCACGTTGGTCACCTCCTTATGGGGACCCGAAGGAGAGGAGGCTGCTAGTGGCCTCCTGTGTGGAGAACACGGGACAGTCTAGTCTGCTTGATGCAGCTGGAGGGCGCCTTCCCGGATACCATGACCAAGTGTGCCGAGCTGTTGAACCGCACCATTGACGTGGACTTCGTGGACGTCAACGTGGGCTGCCCTATAGACCTCGTGTACAAGAAGGTAACGGCCACGCACACGGCCGGGTAGCGAGGGATCTGGTCACCCGGCACCACGGAGCTGGGGTCACCAGGCCTCCATGTCCTGCAGGGCGGCGGCTGCGCACTCATGAATCGATCAGCCAAATTCCAGCAAATTGTCCGCGGCATGAATGAGGTACCCTGGCACGGGGCCACGCCCGGCCACCCGCGTCCCCACGCACCCTCCCCACCCGCTCCACACCCGCCTGCCCTGTGTCCCGTAGGTGCTGGATGTGCCGCTCACCGTGAAGATGCGCACAGGCGTCCAGGAGCGCGTGAGCCTGGCGCACCGGCTGCTGCCTGAGCTGCGGGACTGGGGTGCCGCGCTCGTCACGGTGGGTGTGGGGGCCCTGGGGCTCGGTGCCTGGGGTCCCTGGAGGCCTTTGCTCATGTCCCTTCTCTCCTTTCTCCCCCGCCTCCCCACCTGCCCCCCTCGTCCTCGCTCAGCCTGGCCCCCCTCTCTCCCCGCGTCACCCGCTCTTCTCCCCCAGCTCCATGGCCGCTCCCGCGAGCAGCGCTACACCCGGCTGGCTGACTGGGCTTACATTGAGGAATGCGCCAAGGTGGCGGCCCCCATGCCCCTGTTCGGTAGGTCACCCGAGGCCACTTGCCCTGCCTGCGTGGGGACGCTGCGTGGGCTGACAAGTATCCCCGCCCCCTAACACCCCAACGTCTGTCCCTCAGGAAACGGGGACATCCTGTCCTACGAAGATGCCAATCGAGCCATGCAGACCGGTGTCGCAGGGATCATGATCGCCCGGTGAGCGCCTGGGGAAGTTCTAGAAACTTCCAGGACCGAGACTCAGGGAGGGGAGAACCCTTTATTCAGGGGTGACCGGCCCCACTGACCGCTGCCTTCCCCGCCACAGTGGTGCCCTGCTGAAGCCTTGGCTCTTCACGGAGATCAAGGAGCAGCGTCACTGGGACATCTCGTCCTCCGAGCGCCTGGACATCTTGCGGGACTTCACAAATTATGGCCTGGAGCACTGGGGCTCGGACACACAGGGCGTGGAGAGGACGCGCCGCTTCCTGCTCGAGTGGCTCTCCCTCCTGTGCAGGTGGGCCTGGCTTCCGGGGCTCAGGGCCCAGGCACCCAGCCACGTGTCTGATGCCCACCCCGCATGCCCACACCCCACAGGTACGTGCCCGTGGGCCTCCTGGAGCGGCTGCCCCAGCGGATCAATGAGAGGCCACCCTACTATGTTGGCCGTGATTACCTGGAGACACTCATGGCCAGCCAGCAGGCAGCTGACTGGATTCGCATCAGGTACCTGCAGGCGGCTGGCTGGGGGGCGGGGCTGGTACCTGAGCCCAGGCTGACCCGCTCTTTCTCCGCCCACAGCGAGATGCTGCTTGGACCAGTTCCACCCGGCTTCATCTTCCTGCCCAAGCACAAAGCTAACGCCTACAAGTAGCTGCCCTGGTAGAGGGGAAGACAATACACTTGATTCCTCTCTGGCTGTTTGGTCTTTACTGCACTTTGAGACTCTCGTAGCCCAGGCTGCTCCTGAGCTCCGTGTTGCTGGGGTGACAGGAGTGTGCCCCATGCCTGGTTTGTGTGGTGCTGGGGGTGGAGCTGGGCATGTGCTCTCCCCACTGGGCCGCAGGGCCGCTCCCTTGGTTTTGGAGATGGTCTCATGTAGCCCAGGTTAGCCTTGAATTCCTGCTCCTCTTGCCTCCGCCTCTGGAGTGCTGGGTGACAGTGCAGATGAGTGTCCCAGCCTTGCTGACCCTTCCCTGCCCTCAGTGCGAGTCCTTGCTTCAGCCCCACAGTTTCTCTGAGCCCTGTGGCTCTGGGCCAGGGTGATGGGGCATGCGCCCAGGTCTGTGCCTGGGTGATGGCAAGGTGTCACCATGTCTTGTGCCCACACTTGCCATGGAACCCCACAGCAGCTGGTTCTGACCCAGCTGCTGCCTAGCAACAAGACAAACAGAATTCAGTGGGACTCCGTCGCTGTCCCCAAAGTGCCACCCGGCCCCGTCTCCTCATGCAGCACCCCAAAACTCTCTACGTCTCCACTGCTCAGGAAGGCCCTGAGACGCTGGGCGGTCTGCCAGCCCCCTCCTGCCCAGAGCCCCCTCCCATCGCAGGTACGAGGTCAGTGGTGGGCAGAGGTGTGGCCTTGGGTCTGGGGCTCCCCCACCCATCTGGGCCTTTGTTCACAGCCTCCCAGAGCCTGCTCTACCAGCCCCCCAACCCGGACAAAGACGTGTTTCCAGCCCCTCCGGCAGGTACTGGCTGGCAGCCCCAAGGGCCCATGGGGACCTTAGCTGTCCCTAGGTGGGACCCCCATGTCCCTGGATGAGTCCTAAAAGTGAAGTTTGGGGGCCACTGTCCTCCAAACTACACAGCAAGAGGTCGTGTCCCCCTTCTCCAGAGGGGAGCCCAAATATTCCCTGTGTGCCTCTGTGACCCCACATGGACCTAAGCAGGGCATAGGTCTGCTGCCTGAGAAAGCCCTAAACCAAGCATTTCCCTAAGGGGCCTCAGACCCACGTCCTGTGTTCCCCTCCCGTCTGGGGTCACCATGGTGTCACCGGGCTGTCGCCACCCACAGGCTTCCAGATGGCACCGTGTGGGTGCTTCTTCGACCCCCGCATCTACCGAATTGAGTGGGCTGCCAGTGACTTTGGACAGTCACCCCTGTACAAGCTGACGGTGGCTGGGGGCCCCACCTCGCCTGGCAGCTACCTGCTGGAACCCCAACCCTACCTGAAGGCCCCTGGGCTGCCACCCTCGTACCCCCACTATCCGCAGGTGCCCGGTGGGCCGCAGTACCTCATGCCCTACTATGCACCCGAGGAAGCCAGGCCCGAGGCTCTGGGCTTCATGGCAGACAGGGGCCCCCCCACCTTCGTGGAGCTACTGAAAGGAGGCCTGGCACCCCCGAAAGAGAACAAGCCAGCCCCCTTCCTCACCACGGAACATACACTATCCCCTGGGCCCCAGGGGCCTCAGGGCCTGCAGATCCGCTTGGGGGCCGCCGAGCCAGAGGCTCTCCCATTAGGCCCAGGCGAGGCTCAGGGCCCTGAGGTGGCTCCGGCTTTCACCCTGCCTGACAAGGTTTTGCTGGAAGACGCCATGAAACTCTTCGACTGCCTGCCTGCGGGTGCGGAGCCCAAGGCTGCCCCACGCAGGGGCCTGGTGCCAGTTCCCCTTCTGCGGGACAGCGGTGGAAGTGGGGACGACTCCACGCGTGACATCCGCTCCCTGCGTCTTCCCGAAGAGCTGCTCTCCTTTGACTACAGCGTGCCCGAGATCCTTGACACTGTGGCCAACATTGATTACTCTTTCAATTTCAAGAGTTTGGATGATGAGCCGCCACCACTCCGCCTGGGGTCCCCTGTCACCCACACGGTGGCCCCAGCTCCCGGCCCGAGGTCCAATCCTCCAGGAAAGAAGAAGGCCGCATCTTCCAGCAAGAAAGGGAAGTTGGGAAAGACGAAGCAGGCTTCAGGCCTGGCTGCACCTGGGAGCTGTCCCTCATTAAAATGACTTGTTTCAGTTCGTGTCCCCTTGGTGGTCTTAGGAGCTCTGGGGGCTGTGTGGACATGTGTCCTTTTGCCCTGGCCTCAAGCCTACGTCCGGGCTACCCAATGAGACAAAGCAAGACCACATTCTGGAGGCAGAGCAGAGAACCCCAGGATGACAGTGGAAGCCTGGTGTGGCAGCTGAGTCCTGTCATCCAGCATGTGAGGGGCTGAGGCAAAAGGATGACTGTGACTTTGAAGTCTGCCTGAGCTACAGAGTTGGTGATCTCCAAACACCCCCCCCCCCAAACTAGGGTTGGTTGCACCTACTTGTCAACCCAGCACTTCCGAGGTGAAGCAGGAGGATGGGGAGTTCAGGGTCATCCTGAACTCAAACTTTCAAAAAAAGGGGCTGGGAAGATGGCTTAGTGGTTAAGGCACTTGCCTGCAAAGCCTAAGGAACCCAAGTTTGATTCCCAGGACCCACGTCAAGCCAGATGCACAAGGTGGTGTGTGTGTGTGTGTGTGTGTGTGTGTGTGTGTGTGTGTGTGTGTGTGTGTGTGTGTGTGTGGAGTTCATTTGCAGTGGCTGGAGGCCCTGGCACACCCATACCCTAGCTTGCTCTCTGCTCACAGCACTGCAAGTTCGAGGCCATCCTGGGACCAGAGTGAGTTCCTGGGCTTGAATGAGGACCTACAAGTATCCTCTGGTCGGGTTGGGTGCTGTCCATGCGCCTGCTCGGGGAGCTTTTTCTGTATTTGGTGGCAGAGATCAGTTCTCTGGAAGGGTGGGAACTTGCCTGGAGACCACTGGCGTGCTGGGCCCCGCCACCTTGCCTGGCTTGTACCCCCCCAAAAGCCAGTTTGTGGAAGGGCACCTGTGCATTTTGGGAAGGGTGTGTGTAGGGCTGGACTCCATCTCAGCCTGGCTATTGTGGGGTGACAGGGATTGGGGACAGCAGGGTGGCAGCGGGCAGGGGTGATGCTCAGAGGGCTCACAGATCTGTGTGCAGTGGGCACTGCACCTGCTTCCTTGGTTCAGAGACGGGGAACAAGGGGTACAGGTCCTCAAGGGACCTTCACGTCAGGCCCTAGGAAAGCAGGTGCCTGGGGTGTTGGTGTCTGTCCCCAGGGCTTTAACCACACTCTCCTCCCCACCCAGCATGCCGAAGGTCACCCAAGGGGCCTCTGCTCCCTAAGGAAATCAGACCAGAGCCTAATGCAAGGGTTCCCCCTCACGCCTTGGTCACCTCCATGGGACTCTCTTGCTATTTAAGGGACAAAAGATTGGAGGAGCCTGTTCTCAGCCAGATCTAGGTCTTGTGACCCTGAGGTCTTCATTTTGAGGGACTCAAGGGTGGTGGGGAGTCCTGGGGTCCAGGAGGTGGAGGCTGAGTATGGATGACCAGGTCTGGGAGGTTGAACAAGTCCGCAGCTGAGGCCACAGCGCCACCTGCTGCCCGTGTCTGGCGCAGTTCTCCGAGGTGACTGTCACTTGCACTTAGTCACCTGTCAGGCCAGCCTCCCCCCAACGCCGGCTCCGCTTTGAGATCCCGACCACAACTACATTAGGGGTGCTTTGCAAGTCAAATCTAATGTCCCAAAGGGGGACTGTCCAAAGAGGAGGCATTAGCAGGGATGGGGGGACCCTGGTCTGGTGGCACCGGTCTGCTGCCCCACTTATCCAGGAGGTTGAGGAGAAAGATGGCTGAGCCATCTCCCCAGACTTGGTTTTTTTTCTGAGACAGGGTGCCATGTAGCCCAGGAGATCTCGTCTCTAATTTGATTATTAAGGACACAGTGCAGAATTGTCACAGGGTTTCATAGCCCTCCCCCCCAACCTCCCCAATATGAGCTTAGAGGGCGCAGAGGGCACTCGGGACTCAGACGCTCCTTTTGGGGGGGGCTGGTGTGCATTGTGTGCATGTACAAGTTGGGGGACAGGCCCTGGCGGTGTCTTGTTAGAGGCTGGGTCTCCTGCTGCTGTGTTTGCCTGCTTCCTGGGGGAGAATCTCCTGTCTCCGCCTCCCAGCCCGCCCTAGGCATGCTGGGAGTAAAGATAACAGATGTTTGTGAAAGATACACTTGTCACTGTCCCCTCACCCCAGCCCAGGCTGGCCTGGACCTCACTCTGTAGCCCAGGCTGGCCTCAAATGCATGGTGATTCTCCTCAGCCTCCAGAGTGCTGGGATTAAAGGTGTGCACCACCACGCCTGGCTTTTAAAACTTAGAAAGATTATATTTTCTATGTTTTTATTTATATGCAAAGGAGGAGAGAAGAGAGGAAAAACCACACCAGGGCTGGACTCTAGTCTCCTGGGCCGCTTTGTGCCTCCGGCTCGACATGGCCACTGGGGGATCGAACCGGCTGCGTGCTCTTTGCCAGCGAGCGTCCATAACCACTGAGCAACCTCCCCAGCCTGGTTTTTGTTTCCTTAGACAGGCTGACCTCTTGAGTCGGGTGACAGGCGTGGGCCATCCTTCAAGGGACCTGCCAGGCTTCCCGTCTCCCAGGGGAAAGGAAGAGACTAGGCTGACCACTGGGACGACAGCTCTGGGATGAATTCAAACCCAGCGAGGAGACAGATGCCCAGCTCGTGGCCTGGGGGCAGGGTGACTCTGGCTTCTGTCACGAGGGTGGGGGCAGTGGGTGGCCAAGGACACCAGATTCAGGGGCAGAGGAGCAGCGGCCCCGAGAAGCGGAGGAAAAGAGGAAGGCTCTCATCTGAGAGAGAATCCTCTCCCTCAGCACACTTGCACTTTGGTGGGTGTGGGCATGTCTATTTAAAAAAATAATTAAATTTTTTTCCGAGGTAGGGTCTCGCTCTAGCCCAGGCTGACCTGGAATCCACTCTGTAGTCTCAGGCTGGCCTCGAACTCACAGCCATCCTCCTGCCTCTGCCTCCTGAGTGCTGGGATTAAAGATGTGTGCCACTACACCTGGCAAATAATTTATTTTTTAAATATTTCATTTATTTATTTGAGAGAGAAAGAGGCAGACAGAATGGGTGCACCAGGGTCTCCAGCCACTGCAAACAAACTCCTGACCCATGCGCCACTTTGTGCGTCTGGCTTCACATGGGTCCTGGGGAATCGAACCCGGCAGCAGGCTTTGCAAGAACCTTTAGTGGCGCACCCCTTTAATCCCAGCACTTGGGAGGTGGAGGCAGGAGGGTTGCTGTGAGTTTGAGGCCAGCCTGAGACTAGAGGATGAATTCCAAGTCAGCCTGGGCTAGAGAGAGATCCTACCTCGAAAAACAAAAACAAACCCCAAACCAGAGAGAAGACGGGAGGAGTGGCTGGTGAGGCCCCGCATCCTCCAGTGCCGCTCCCGGTGGGCAGCCCTCCACTGGGGACCCAGGGCCAGGCCACCTGCCGGGAGGCTGATGGCACCTGCTCCGAGGACTGGCTGGTGCTTTATTTTTGTTTGGTTTGACGAGGTAGGGTCTCGCTCCAAACAGGCACTCTCTGCCTTTCACAGCCACAAGGACCCTGCAAAGTACCAGGCGATGCAAGGCAAAAACCAGTTTATATTGGTTTGCACGAGGGGAAAATGGGCCGATCGATGACAGTCCCGGAGGAGACCTCCTTTAAAGACATTCTTTGTGTCTGATTTCACTGAAGTCTTGAGCTACTTAAGACCAAACATGGCATTATAACGGACTTTGAGTCCTCCTTTCCTGCCCCCTCGTCTCCCCGCTGCACCCCCAGTGCAGGCCGAGGGGTGCAGAGATCTTGCTTCCTGCTAGGAACGCCTGCAGATCCTTGGGGACCGGCGCTGTGCCATGTCTACATTCACAAGAAACCGTCTAAGAGCAATGACAGCACAGATCTATTGGTACAGACGTTTTTTTTCCAGAAAGAGAAACTTGTATTTCATCAGGAGGCTTGTCCTTGGCCCGAGGCTCGTCTCGGGACGGAAGGCTTGCAGGTCACCGGACGCAGTGTGACGGTCACATGTTGGGGAGTCTCTAGACTCCCCATGGAAGAGCTTGACGTCGAAGAGGTTCAGATAGGGCTTGCGGGGGTGGGGGGCACTCCGGGGTGGTTTCTTCAGAGGGTGACATTGTGGAAGACTACGGAGGAGACCAGGCACTGCGGTATGTGTGAAGATGTGGTGAGGTGCTCCCGCGGGAGGCACAGAGAACACCGCACCCCGAGGAAACCATTCCAGGCCCATTGTGGCGGCTGCATGTTGACCGTGAACTTGGACAGAAGCCAGATCCCTGCCGGGGTCACAGCCGTGCTTTGGTCACCCCTGGGAGGCCAGGCGTCTGACACACTCTTCACGATGTGGCCAGGGTCTCCATTGCTGAGACCCCCCGGGCCCTGGTGGGCTTGACCAGGATTGGGTTTGTGTGTTTAATTACGGGAGGAATTAGTACCAGCTGAATGGACCAGAACCCTGGCAGGGTCTGGGACACCCTCTCAGGCAGCTGAGGGTGGGCTGCTACGGCTCAGGGGACAACCCAGCAGGAGAGGGCAGCATGACTGTCTCTCTTCAGCATCTCTGGTCCTCTGAAGGGCGCACCCTGGGGAGGGGATCCCCTGAAGTCACATCATCTAACAGGCACTAGTGAAGAGCAGCCAGGGTTCAGGTTCCCAGAGGGCTGGGCGACACCTTCCGGAAGTACGTGGAAGGTGCTAGATGCCCTGCAGTGGATGGCTGGGGTCACTGCGCTCCCGCTTCACCAGGGGCTCACCCAGGCTGTGGCTGTCCCTGTCGGCCTCGGGGCCCTGCCCATCACTCTTGTCCTCTGTGCAGTCAGGGTGGAGGAGGGGAGAGATGACAGCATGAACAGGTGGCCAGGCAACCCTGCTGGGCCTCTGCTCTGGGTCCATGTGCCCCTGTGGTCGGTCTGGTCACCCATGGTGCCCTGGGCTGGCATTGACCCCCTTTGGTCACTGGCCTCAGGTCATGCTCCCAGCCTGCTTAGGGACGGGAGCCTCCACACCTGGACACGAACAGGAGGCCTTTGGCTGGGCGTGAAGGGCTTGGGCACTCTCTCTATGGGGCCGTTCTCCGGCCACCGCAGTGTCCATTGCTCACTGAGATGGGGTCGGAGGGGCTGGGGGCCAGGACAGACTCACCTTTGTCAAGTAACGTCAGCGGCAGGGAGGCCAGGTCATTGAACTATAAGAGAAGCAGAGTCAGGGGCCCTAGCGACAGATGGTGACCTTCGTGTCTAACAACTCTGCCCAGGCTGACCTGGAAGTCACTATGTAGTCCCAGCTGGCTTCGAACCTCTGGATTAAAGGTGTGCCCATCACACCAGCTCACAGGGCACACTCAAGTGAAAACAGGCTTTCCCACTTTTCTAGAAGTGACTCTGGCCCTTCCCGGGCATTGCGCGGCCATGGGAACTAGACTAGGATTTGACAGGAGGCTTGGTGGCAGGGCTGCGGGGAAACCGCTGCTCTCCTGGGCTGTCGGGGGTCTGGCACCCCCACTCCAAGTGTAGGCCCGCTCACTCGTGCGTGCGTGTGGTGTGGAGGCCACAGGTTGATGGCATCTGTCTTCCTCAATCACTTGGCACCCTATTTCCCAAGACACCCTGGAGCTCACCCATCATGCTAGACTTGGCACCTCTGGGCATGGGGATCCCAGGGGGCCGGCACCCTGGCATTTCACAACCTCCCACCTGTGCCTGCGGAGCCACCTCGCAGGCACAGGCTTCTAGGGGCCTGTTCCAGGGGCGGGACACGATGACTGGACAGGAGGCCCGGCTCTCACCTCTCCCATGACGGCGATGGGCGTCTCCCCAGTGGCCTCGGCCACGCGGTGCTCCACCAGGTAGAACATGTACTCGTCGTACAGAAGCCGGATGAGGTGGAAGGAGCCGAAGCTGGCCGCGCTGCGCAGAGTCAGGTCTCGGATGACCATGGAGCTGGGGTGGCGGACAGAGTTCAGGGACAGTCAGGACCTGAGCCCAGAGTCCACCCACTCCCGCAGGGACACGGGACGCCGTGGGGACAAGGCAGGACAATGAGCAGGTTCTTGAAACGGAGGTGACCATTCCCACCCCAAAGCTGCGTCCAATCCATCTCTGGCTAAGGACATGTCTGTCCCCGGAGCCCGTCTTGGAGCTGAAGCCACGTTCTGACTTCCTACTGGCTTGGAGCAGGGATGCAGGCAGCTAGGGAACAGTGAGGAAGGTGGCACAGAGCCCAGGAAGACAAGGATGGGCACCTGCACGAGGATGGTTTCAATGGTGACCTGAGGGGACAATGCTCCTGCAGCGGGAGGGCTGGTGGAAGCTAAGATTTCCAACAGGGATGGTTTCCAAATTAAATAAGTTTTATTTGCAAGCAGAGGGAGAGAGAGAGATGGTGAGGGTAGACTATGGGCCCATCAGGGCTTCTTGTCAGTAACTGAACTCCAGATACAAGTGCCCCTGTCTTTACCTGGGTACTGAGGAACTCAACCCAGGTTGTCACACCTTCCAGAAAGTGCCTTTAGCTCTCTGTGCATTCTAGGCTGTCACTCTTCCTCTGACCACGCCCCCAGCCCTCACACCTTTTAGGACCCTCCTTTGTGGCAGCGGTGTGTGTTGCTGGGAGTGTATTTCCTGGACGGAGACTGTCTTGCAGCTGCATCAGTGGGAGCTCTGGGCCCAGAGGCAGCTGTGGTGAAGTCCTGGCTCACCTGTAGAAGGACCACTTGAGCAGGAACTGGCGTGCGGCCTTGGGGAAGCTGGGGCTGCCCGCGTGCTGCTTGAGCACCTGGGTGACCACGTTGTCCAGCCAGCTGGCCCACTGGTCCAGTGAGCTCTGCTGCTGCAGTGTGAGCTTGAAGTCCTGCTCCAGCCGCTGCACCACACTCTCTTCACACTGGCACACCCACGAGGCCTGCTCCTGTGGGGGTAGTTGAGGGACACCCGTGTACACACCCAGGCCCTGCTCACACTCCACCTCTCCTGCACCCCTACCCAGACCTAGCTGACCCAGGAAGAATTGTGACCAGTGAGACCCCGGGGTCCTTCAACTTTGCCTTAGACACCACCCAACACCAGCACCCCTGGGGGTCCAAGCTCAGGTGCGCCCCCTCATCCCCCAGCCCTTTATTTGAGACAGGCTCTTGCTATTTAGCCCAGATTTCTCTAAAATTCACAATCCTCTTGCCTCAGCTTCCTGAGAGCTGGGAGGACAGGTGTGTACCCCACCACCCAGTCCATGGGGCCTCTTCCTCGGGTGGAGCTGGCTGTACTGATTTCTTTAATGGACAAACTGAGGTCAGGAAGGGATGAAGACAGAGCCCCCAGGACCTGTCACTCAGCACCTGCACATGCCTGAGCTTCCCTAAGCCAGAGGAGGGTCAAGGCATGGTCATACGAACAGCATATGCTGCAGAGGAAGTGGACGTGTCGGGGCATGGTCGCGTGGATGGGCAAAGGAAGGGCATTGCTACTTGAACCTGCTACAATAGCTTCCTGAAATACAAGGGTGGTAGCTGGTGAGGGCGTCAAGGGGCCTCGAGGGACTGGGGTCATGGCCGACATGGCCTCAAGGGACCTGCTTCGTGTGACAGAAATGGAGCAGGCAGAGAGCTGGGTCTGCTGTGGGCTCCATGTTGGACTGGCTATTTTTTCAGGGTGGACGCCCAGGGCAGTGAGTGGGAGGGCCCAGCTGGGATTGTGGAGGTGCCCCTCGGACATCGCCTCTGCCGGGAGCCCCGGGAGGTCACCTGCACGTTGGCGAAGTCCACGCGGTTCAGGTCACTGAGCATCTGGCTGACCTGGGACGCGTTCTGCAGCACAGCACGCGCCGCCTGCGCCAGGTGGTTGAGGGACGTGTATCTCCGCAGTGTCTGCGCGAAGGCACTGACGACACCCACCTGGGACAGGGGCGCACAAGGGTCAGCGCCACGGTGGCAGCAGGACACACATGCACACACACACACACACACACACACACACACAGGGACACACACAGGGACATGGGGGACCCCAAGAGATGCCCACAGCACCAGAGCCAATATTCACGACAGTGTGGCTAAGGGTTGCCTCTAGAATCCCCTGGAAATGCCAAGGACAGACCCGTGCCTGTCATTCCAGCACTTAGGAAGCTGGAGTTGGAGGCCAGGATGGGCTCCATAGAGGAGAGGGCTGGGGAGTGGTTCTGTGGACAAGAGGAGAGCGAGTGTTGAGGACCCAAGTTTGATCCCCAGCACCCACGCCAAAGGCCAGGCAGTGCTGAGGAAAGGTGGTCACGGGGGAATCCCTGGAGTACCCAGGTCAGCCAAGCTAATCAAGAAATGGGGACAGCCATGTTCAGTGAGAGACTGTCTCAGGCCACAAGGTGGAAGAGTGGACACCGCAGGACACCCGTGGCTGCCTCGTCCATGCACAGGGCACACTCCACATACGACATTATGTGTACAAGAGAGGGAGGGAGGCAGGAAGCGAGTGAAGGAGAGAGGGAGGGAGGGAGGGAGGGAGGAGGGAGAGAGGGAAAGGAGAGGAAGGGAAGGAGGGCGAGAAAAGAGAAAGCTCTTCTGGGAGCCTGGTCCCACCCCACCCAGAACGAGCTTCCAGAAAGCCAGGGCTCCCTCCTGTTCCACTCAGGGACCCAAGGGCTACATTTCAGTTTCCGATTTGTGGTCCAGACTCCAGTTAATAGGAAAGGGGAGATGCCCACAGGAGCATAGTGTCCTGAGTACACCCAGGTGCGTCACCTCGGGTGGCACCTTCTGTGGTCCCCTGCCTGCCACACAGACACTCTCCCACATTTTTATTTTATTTTTGTTTACTTTTGGAGACAGGGTCTCAGGTACCCCAAGCTGGCCTTGAGCAGGGAGGACAGGCGTGGGGTGGAGCCCAGGCTGGTGTATCTCTTCCATATTGTGGGGGCTTGTCACCCTGGCACCCAAGGGAAGCTGATGGGGGACACAATGGCCCACTTGGGGCTACCTCCTGGTGTCCCTAGACCCCAGGGCCACTGTGACATCACCTTGGTCTGGATGACCTGCTGTGGGAAGTCGCTCATGGCGTTCGTCAGCCAGCCCTCCAAGCTCTTGGCAAAGTTCCTGATGGCCTGTGTCAAGGAACCTGCAGACGCAAACCAGAGGCTGATGGTGAGGGGCTGTGGTGTTCTCCCCACCCTGTTCGGTGTGGATGAAGCCAGCGTGGCAGGAAGTGTCACCATGAGGATAAGCAACAGGCCAAAGGAGCCTGGGAGCCCAGGACACCTAGAGAGGAGCTGGGCGAGAACCAGGGACAGTGATTCTCAGCTGGGGTGACCTGCTCCTGGCATGGGCGGTGGAGGCCAGGGGCTGTGCTTGGCACCCTGCAAGGCCCAAGCCAAGAGGTGTCTGTCCCAGTGCCCGTGGGGCCAGGGAACAGGCCCTGATTCACAGGTGCCTTTGTTTTCTACTGAAAGCCAAATCTGTTTGGGGGTGGCTTACTGTAAGAGGCAAAAAGGACTTTTAGAGTGTCAAAAGAATGTGGAGCCTGGTGCAGTACACCTTTAACCCCAGTACTCAGCAAGCTGAGGCAGAAGGATCACAGCAAGCTCAAGATCAGCCTGGGCTACAGAGTGAATCTGAAGCTAGCCGGGGGTGGTGGCGCACACCCTTAATCCCAGCACTTGGGAGGCAGGGGTACAAGGATCACCGTGAGTTCGAGGTCAGCCTGAGACTACAGAGTGAATTCCAGGTCAGCGAGGGAGACCATGCCTCAAAAAAAAACAAAAACGACAATAAAACAAAAAACATGGGCTGGAGAGATGGCCCAGTAGTTAAAGCGTTGTCTGTCTGCAAAACCTAATGCCTGGGTTTAATTCCCTAGTGCCCACATAAAGCCAGATGCACAAAGTGGGGCATGCATCTGGAGTTCGTTTGCAGTGGCAGGAGGCCCTGGTGTGCCCATTTTCTGTGTGTGTGTCTCTCTTTGCTTTATCTCTTTCTAAAGCAAATACAGATAGATAGATAGATAGATAGATAGATAGATAGATAGATAGATAGATAGATAGCTATAGATACATTTTATTTGGCTTTTTGAGGTAGGGTCTTGCTCTAGCCCAGGCTGACCTGGAATTCATTCTGTAGTTTGAGGCTGGTCTCAAACTCACAGTGATTGTCATGGTTTGATCTAGGTGTCCCCCACAAACAAATGAATGTGTTCTGATTGATTGATCCTCAGCTGATGGCAGTTTAGGTTTTACAACCTCGCTGGAGCTGTGTTGTTGGAGGCGGGCTTATGGGGTTATAAGCCAGCTTCCCCTTGCCAGTGTTTGGCACACCTTCCTGCCGCTGTTTGCAGTGCTGTGGCGGAGGTGATGTCCACCCCTCTGCTCATGCCATCGTTTTCCCGGCCAGGATGGAGTCTCCCCTCAAGTCCATAAGCCTAATAAACCCATTCCTCCACAAGCCGCTTTTGTTTGGGTTCTCTCTGCGCAGCAACTAGAAAGCTGACTACAACAGTGATCCTCCTACCTCTGCCTCCTGAGTGCTGGCATTAAAGGCATGTGCCACCATGCCCTGCTAGAAATACTTTTTAAAAAATGGGCCTTCCACCAGGCAACCCAGAGGGTCCACTGGCAGGCGCACTCATGGTTTCTGGCATAAGGCACAGGTTCAGAAAGATCTAGACTCAGTCCTAAGGTGAAGGCATGACCATGACTTATGGTGACCAAAGCTGTGACTTATGAGGCCCTGGAGATGGGGATGTGGTTTGCGTGTTTTGTCACTGCCACAAGGGAGGGACCGTTCGGCCCTGGGAAATGGTACCTAGGCTCAGTGTCCCTGCTGCCCAGCCTCTCCAGCCCCAGCCCAATGCCTGATGGCAGGTCCTGGGCTGGGGGTGGGCAACAGTGGTTCTTCCCAAAGGCCTCCTCTGTCTCCAGGGAACCTTCTAGAAAGCTATACCCGGGTGCTGGCAGCGCTCCCCAGGGACAGCTGGGTCGTGGGGTTTGGGATTTGGGGTGTGGGTGAACAAACAACAGAGGGGAGGGAGGGGACAGCGTCTCTTACTGGGGACGGGGCGCAGCACGTCAGGGATGAGGATCTCCACGAGCGCCTGGTACAGGATGTGGTCGCAGCTGCGCATCCACCTGAGGATGGGGTCGTACTTGCACAGGGAGAGAAGCTTCTCCTTGGGGAGGAGGGCGCCCTCTGTCTCCTCATTGCTGTGGGAGGAGGGGACACAGGACAGGAGGACCCTGAGCCGCCAGGGACTGGCCTGTGCAGGCTTGTCCTGGGTCTCTGCTGCTCAGGGTCCCCAGGCACCCACGCTGTCTTGTCTGTGGCCCAGGTGATGCATATTACAGGTCACTTCTGCCTGGAATCACATCCCCAGGCACTTAAGTGGCTGCACCAGCCTGATGGTGCAGGCCTGTCATTGAGCTCTGTGGATGCTGAGGCAGGAGGATCACCAAATTCAAGGCCAGCCTAGGTAACTCAGGGAGGCCTTGGAGAGATGGCTCAGCTGTTAAGACGCTTGCCTGCAGAGCCTAAGAACCCAACCTTGATTCCCCAGCATCCATGTAAAGCCAGATGCACTAAGTGGCGCGTGCGTCTGGAGTTCATTTGCAGGAGCAAGAGGCCTGATGCGCCCATGTTCTCTCTCTCTCTTTCTCTCTCTCTCTGCATGCCTCTGTTTCTGTCTCTCTCAAAAAAAATAAAATAAGTAAAGAGGGCTGGGCCTGGTGGCTCATGCATGCTTTTAATACCACCACTCAGGGAGGCAGAGCTAGAAGTGAGTTTGAGGCCACCCTGAGAATACATAGTGAATTCCAGGTCAGCCTGGACTAGAGTGAGACCCTGCCTTGAAAAAAAAAAACAAAAAAAAAAAACAAAACAGGGTTCATTACTAGAGCTCCTGCCTAAAACACACAGTGAGGGCTAGGGGCATGGTCAGGGGTAGAG
>PVHP010011146.1:0-45891 GCA_004024765.1 Zapus hudsonius
AAAAAAAAAAATTGGCCATGGGTGTGTCTTTGAAGATTTCCTTCCCTATAGTAGATTGCAGAAAAACCTCAAGAAAAGAAATGAACCCTTTCTCCTCAAACCAAAGGTGGTATGATGGTAGCTATGGAAACCCTATCCAGCCTAACCTACAAATGTTAAGAGGACCCCTGGTTTCCAGAGCCTTGGATTCATTCACTGAAAACAAGTACCTCGTCACTAATCTTTGCCTCCAGTCAGTGAGCCAAAGAAAACCCCCTAACCAGAACAACTCAAAAGAAGACACCCAGACCATGAAATCTCCTTTCATCCTTTCAGCTGTTTGAATTGATTTCAGGCTACTAACCTGGAACCTTGAAGGAGGATCTTTCAGGGATAAGCTCTTTTCTTATAGCATGAGACCTTCCCTCTACTTGCAATGGCTTTTAAAAAGTTCTGAAATAGACTGCTAAACTGCATTTTCTTCCTGAGACTTTTTGGGGAATCAATGGAATTTCTCTGTTTAATACATATGAGAACCAGGGATAAAATCCTAAAAGAGCTCTAAGTTGCAAGCCAAAATATGGGATGCTAAGTTGCTGGCAAGAAAAAAAGACTTTCAAAGAGGAATTAACCAGCAAGTGTTTGTCTGGACTTTTTTTAAAATTGGTATCTTTTTATTATCCAAAATTAGATACATTGTATGAGCAAATCTTGTGATGATACCCCCACTTTCCCTCCTCCCTGCTCCCAATCCACTGGGTGTCCTCTTCTTTGGGCATACTGGATCATTCCATGGTCAACCCAATTCCATCAACAAGCCATTGATGATAGCTGACATCCCAGCAAGAGATGAACCACTCTTGGCCTACCACGTAGGCCCCAAATGAAACCTATGAAGAAATGGCATGATAAACAAGAGACCTTTCACCACAGCAAGTCAGATAACCCAGGATAGTTCAGCAAGAGAGACACCAATGATATCCATCACAACCCAAAGCAGAAGTCCAGAGACACTTAAGATCTCAACAATAAAGCAGACCTAAAACTCACCCAGCATGACTCAGGGAACTGTCTGAGCTTTTTCATATGACCACACTGTTAATTACTCCATCAGCTGCCAAACATCTTAACTCTAACTTTAGACCAACTTATTGCTTGAATGGCATTTCCTTCTATCAAGGCTAGAGGAAATAACAGTCATCACCAAACTGCAAAATATCACCTAGATTTCTTTTTTTAGGCATATCCACTTAAAAAAAGTAATGAAGCTCCCAGAAATGTAATTAAGTTCGTTTAGGTGAGCTGTAAGTGGCCTTTAAAAATACCAATTGCATGGGAAAACTGTTAAGGTGGAAAAAGAAGATCAAGATGATATCAAGAACAGGCAGGTGAGAATAATAAGAAAGGAGCCTCCAGAGCATGGCAATGGGATTTCATGCAAAGTGCCAATTATAGTCAGACACCTGGGACTACTTCACTATGAAGTTGATCTCCTTGGCAAAAATATCAAAAAGCTCAATCTTCCAATCAGATGACTGTCAAGTATAGATTTCTACTCAACTGGAAAGTAGTGGTGATGTTACAAAAGAAAATTTCATTGTCCCTAGGATATTTCAGCTGAACTTACACTGAAATGATTGCAAAAAATAGTAATAATTTCCTATACAAGGAAAAGCAAGTGTTGACTTATATAAGAACATGTACATGTATCCATTTACACATACTCAGAAACAGGATGTCCAAAATGTTAGAGAGATGTATTTACAGGTGCATGCAAGTGAATTACAATAGAGCTGTAACTTTCTACAGGTATTTTTTCAAAATAAAACGTTCAATTAAAATAGATTATCATTACATGATGGCTCATTCTTATAATCTCAGCACTCTGGAAGTGGAGGCAGGACAATCATTGAGAGTCTGAAGCCAGTATTAAATATATATTGATTTCCAGGCCAAGCAGGGTTACAGAACAAGACCCTATCTCCAAAGAAGAAAACAGAGGAGTAGGAGGAGGAGAAGGAAGTTAATAAAATTGCTGCAAAGTAAGTTTCCTGAATATAACACAATATAAGATAAGATAAATGTGTGGGTCCAGTGGGTCAGCAGCCTGCTCCATTCTTGAAGCACAATTGTCATCGTGACAGACATGGTGTACACATCTTAGCACTTGGGTACTCCAAATAATTCTGCATAATGCTGTAGGCAGTGCTGACCTTTTTAATATTCTGCAAATTGATTTCCAAGCCATTCCCACTCCCTGTTGTTGATAGCCTTGGTCACCTAGAAGAAAATGAGCCAGACTGACCAGCTGTGGCTCCTGCATGTCTGTCTTCATCTGTGATCAGAATTACATTCCTCTCTCCCCAAAACATCATGAAATCACTTCTTGTTGGCCTTAAGAGCAGAAGCACTAACAATCTTCTAGGACAGGCTTCAAAGCTGTAAGCAGTTAGAACTCTTCACAGATGCCCAAGGAATGCCACTGGTTTGGACTCTTCTGTTTTGAAATATGACAATGGAATTATAAACTTCTAGAAGATGTAGAGTGTATACGGCCTTTGAAAAAATAACCCATCCACATCATTAATATATTTTTCTATCATTAAATTAATGGTACCTGTTATTTTCATGAATCTTTTGATCCATAGATATGTCTGCCTATAAGGAAAATTGAAGCAGAAGATAGACCAGACTGAGATCAGACAAGGATACCTTTATTCAGCAAGGAGCAGAGAGTGGACAGACATATCTGAAGTTGTGTTCCTTCAAAAGCCCTCTGGAGGCTCTTTTAAATACTGTGGGTAAAGTTTGCCTGGGTCTGGGCCTCCTTAGGAGCCTGTCTATCTAGGGACAAAAGGTGACTATATAAATGGGGCTGGCTGCAGAGCTCTTTTCAAAAGAGCTTTATCTGAGATAGGGTTCTTCAGATATGTAAAACATTTTCCCAGGTACTTGAGGTGCTATCTTGGGTAAGTTCCTGTGTGAAAACATTTTCTCAAGCTTAGAGAGAGCCTCATCTTCCCTACACTGCCATTATGAGAAATTTATATGAATACTGATAACACTATGGTCTGGAAATGCCTCCAGTAATCTGAACCCCTGATATCAGGCCCAATCATGAAATTTAAGGTGAGGAAAGGGTTTATTTCTGGCTTGCAGTCTCTAAGAGAAACTTCATCTTGGCAAGGCGAGCAAGCAGAAAAATGAGCCAAGCTCTGGCAAGGGAGATATGACTATAACACCCCCAAAAAAAGACCAGTCCAGGAACATACCTCCTCCAGCAAGGTCCCCCCACCTCCCAAACTACCAGTAGCTGAGAACCAAGTCTTCAAAGTACATGAGGCTTTAGGGGACATCTCATTCAAACACTACAATTTCCTTTGCTAAAAAAAAAATGCTCAAACATTCTGTTTACGAAAGAGAGTACACTATTTAGGTTAATTTGGACCCCCCCAACTCTCTATAACAATTTTCAATACTTCATTTTGAAACTCCTGATATTTCAGTCACTGTATAATTCTTCTGCCTAAACAGTGATTCAAACCACAGTTGCAATCAGAAACACTGAAGGAATAGACAGGGACCAAGTCATGAAATGCAGAGTCATATCTCAGTTCATGTAATAACTGTCATAGGAGAGCAGATGTGCAATGCTAGTGCCTTTCTCCTTGGTGGCTTGCAGACTAGGAGGTTTTCCTAGTAATTTATAAACTTGTTGAAGTCATAAGCACTTCCATGGCAATTTCATCTCCAGCTTTATTGGGACTCTTACTATTTCTGGTGAACCACTGTGTTTGTTCTGTACTAACACCACTTACTCATCAATCTGAATCTGAAGGTCAAAGCTAATTTAAGACTCCCCCCTTTAGATGTACACCACATCCACTTAGAATGCTGCCTGCTAGAGCTGGTGAATATTAATGATTATCTCTTCTAAAAGAAAATTCCACTAATACTCCAGGAACATCTCTTTCTTTCTAGTGCTCCAAGTAGGATATGAGTGTAGAATGTCAAAGGATATTTCATTACTTCAAAAATAAAATAAAACTCAATAAAGAAACTCATAGAGAATGAGACAGAAATGGGAAAATATATGATAGCTTCCAATTTCTTTCATGACTTATGAGATCCTTAGGAAGGGATGAGATTTTCATGAGGAAGATTTGAAGGTTATTACCTGACCACATTAGTTCTACTGAGGACAACTGCACACCTTTGGCCAGTGTCCCATTGATTCAGGAGGGCAGGGCTTCCTTGGAAAGTTTAAAGACATGATTCAATCAACATATTCATTTGAAAAATTAATGCCCAAAATTTATACTCAGGATTTATGAACATTTTATTCCTTTTCTGAGTATGATTTTCACCAGCCTTTCCTCATGCTGCTGCATCCTGATATCCGTGTGAGGTTTCCAACTCTGTTTCAAAGTTCTGATAAGTGTTTATAGCTGATTTCTATGAACCACCTAGCTTTTGAAATCCTTTAAGATGCTTTAAAAGTAATTCAATGCAAGGAGGTATTCTACTTATACCATTGATTGTGTTTTTTCCAATAAGTCAATTTGATACAAATAAGTTTAGAAATAATTTTAAGAATGATAGCCAATAATTTTGTGATTATATTTGCATTTTCAAAGAACTATAATCAGCAGGATAATATACTCTTCCTAATGTAATTCATAAAACATATTAGATTTATTATAACTTTAATATAACACTTTTCCTCTTTTCAGCACTGACATTTAATAATTCAATCATTTCATCAAAATATTTTGTAATTTGCGTAAAATAACTGCTTGTTGTCAAATCATAAATGCAAATGTCTCTTATGATCTCTTATGTTTTACTTATACTGTTATAAGTCATTTCTTAGGAATAATTAATCAGTAAACATATTTATTGGAGATCCAATACATTTAAGGCAATATAACCCCACTCACTGTAAGAGGTTGCAAGTATTACAGAGAATGCTGACTACATGGAGAAGGTTTGATTTCTACCTGTGGCTAACACATGAGAGTAATTACTACTAGAGAACATATTCTTAAAAGTGAGTCATCTAAAGGGATTTGAGGAAGGTGAATTATCTGAGATAGACTTTCACCTATATTTCACAGATCCTCAACACTCAAAATGTGATCCAGAGGATCAGTGCCAATACAGCACCAGAAACACAGAATCTCAGACCCCAACTCAGACCTGTGAGAAAGAATCTTCATTTTTCACCAAACAACTTATTGCTTATTCCATGGACTTATTGCACTTGAGACTACATTGTTAGGGTGGAAGTAATACTCAATCTAGTGTTGAAAGAACAAATACAGTGAATTTAAAGACATAAAGAGTCCAGAAGAGTAAAGGACCATAAAGATCCAATTGATTAATTTTTGTATCTGTAGTCATTATGTTCAACAGGTACTAGAGAAGAAATACAGGGCAAAGAAGCGCAGATTAGAAAATCATGACTTCATGAAGTCACACCATGTCTTTTGAGAGTTGTTCATGCAAGGTCCTTCTTCCTAAAAGGAAAAAGAGCTACAAGTACCATCCTTACATGGAAAAAAGAAGAAAGGACCTACTATAGCTGTTCAGAGTCCAAGGTTCATTGAGCATGTCTTGTAAGTGAGACTTATTTCTTAAATTTTTTAAAATATTTTATTTATTTTTCAAGCAGAGATACAGAGAGAGAGAGAGAGAGAGAGAGAGAGAGCACCAGGGCCACCACCTTGTGGGTCTGGCTTATGTGGGCACTGGGGAACCGAACACCGGGCCTTAGGCACTGGAGGCAAGTGCCCTAACTGCCAAGCCATCTCTCCAGCCCCTTTTTAAAATATTTTATTTATTCATTTTCAAGCAGAGATACAGAGAGAGAAAGAGAGAGAGAGAGAGAGAACTTACTCTTTTTTTTGAGGTAGGGTCTCGCTCTAGTCCAGGCTGACCTGGAATCCACTATGTAGTCTCAGGGTGGCCTTGAACTCATGGTGATCCTCCTACATCTGCCTCTCAAGTGCTGGGATTAAAAGCATGTGCCACCACACCCGAGTGAGCCTGATTTCTGATCCTCAAAAGTATGATTTCCCTGGCTGCTCTGTCAGACAAAAGCATTCTTCTTCTGCTTTCTGTGGAATAAACACAGCAAAACAACCAGCACACATTCCACTCCCTGGGGGGAAAGCCAAATCGTGAAGGATACCCCTTCTCTACTTCAGAAAATGGACATAGGAGGTAGCCTCTTGTCCTTTTTGGGGTCTTAGATTGGTCAGTTATTTTAAAATATGCAAATTTGGGGGGAGATGCTTGAGTCAGCAAGGTGACTGCTGAGTAAGCATAAGTACCTGAGTTCAGATCCCAAGAACCCACATAATGGCAGGAGTTGTAGAACAGAGCTTTAATCCAGTGCTCTGGAGGTAGAGACAGGCAGATCCCTGAGGCAAGATGGTTAATCTAGCCAAATGATCTATGGGTTCTCTGAGAAACCCTGTCTCAATAAATATGGTGGAGAGCTACTGAGGAAGACACACAATGTTGACCTCTGACATGGACATGCACACACACAAACACATACGAACACGCACGTACATATGGATGCGCACCAAACTCACATACACAGGAAAAATATTCAAATTCTTTGTTTTTGCATCTTGTAAAAGGTAAAAGATTTATTTGACCTGAAGAGAAACCCGAGTATTGTTTTGCATTTTGTTTTGTTTTATTGTGCTTGGGTCTGAGGACCTCAGTGCCAAGATTTTATTCTTTCCAGAAGTAAGAGGTTCCTGCTTGAATTGAGAAAGCTTTTAAAAAGAGTAGCCATATAACATATAATTTAGCTTAGCACACTTTTATAGTTAAGACTATTGTAAATTATATCAAGACAACAGTTATAATCTGAGACTATCCTGAGCAAACTATCTAATATTATAAATTTTATAACTTACAGTGGGTGTGCATATAAAATGGTATAAAGTGTCCTAAATACTTAGAATGTAAATACAATCAAATCTTAGCTTCCCCAAGAATATTTTGATCCATTAATTTTCTTATTAATAGGCAATGATATGTCTTCTTTAAAACTCTTCTTCCATTGGCCAAAACGTCTTGTGTTACCACTGCCTCATGTCCATGGGGATACTTATTCTATCTAGTACACTGCTTGCTGCAATGACTTGGTAGACTCATGCATTCTGCATGGACTACTGTGGTTAATCAAGGAGGCAGGAGCCCATTCCTCCACAGAGAGACAGTGTTTCCCTTACTTCAATTTCCAAGGCTGTAGCTCTTATCTCTCAGAACTTCAATGTCTAGAATCATTAAATAGAAGCTAACCCTATGTCAATCAAAGAGAGATATGTCCTTCTATGGACAAGCACCTGTATCTTTGGGGGAGAATAAAGGTACATGATACCTTTGTGACGATTCCAAGGCAAATTTCAGCACCTCTCTGAAGAGAGGTAGGCATCAATGGTATATCCTGTTGCATACAAATTAATAAAGTTGAAAAGGTGTCTCCAGTATTCTAAGTGTTGTGGTAATCTAATAAAGATCTGGGGAAAAAAAACAATAGCAATTTAAGTATTGGGTACAAACAAGACAAGAATAATACAGTATTAACTATTGCCATTTTCCCAGGAAATATCAACTTAACATAGACATCATGGGTTTCTTAGGATCAAAATTAAAATAGAAAATAGGGAAAAATACAAAAAATCAAGAAGTGAAGATTTTTGCTTTAATTTCAAGAATAATACTATTGCATGAGCAGGTAAGAGTTAATAAAGTTGATTGAGGAAAAGCATGACAAATTTAATTTTGGAAACAATGGCTTTGACCTAAGAGTATAAATTCAAGTGGAAACATATAATGGACAGTTTGGAATACTATTTTCTAATAGAACAGGATTATGACTTTAGTAGTTTCAATACAGCCTTTGGGAATCCTCCTTTTCTTAGAGATTGATTGGAGTCCAAGGATAAACTCTTTGGGGGGATGAAAGGATGAGTCATAAAGGAGGCATGGAAAATATGCCCAGAGAGGTGGTATGGTGCATGCATGATCCATAGAAATAAATATCAATGCAAGATAGAACTAGGAAAGGCATTCGGTTGGGTGGTCAAGTCGATAGTATCAGATAGGAAGAGCAATCAGGGGGCCCAGAACACTGAAAGCCAACCTGTGGACTTTATACCAGGGGAAAAGGTGCTAATGTCTGAATGCCTAATATGTCTCATACCTTTATTCACATTAAGAGCTTAAGAAGAGTCCATCAATGACTTCGGAAAGGAAGAATGAACAATGCAAAATGGTACAGCATGGGAATAATAGGATAAAACTAGAATTCATTTTTTGTTTTATTCTTTTATATTAAGACTAAACAAACTGCTTGTGTGAAGATATCTGAGAGGAATAAGCCCACTGGGAGAGACATTGGAGAGTTTGTGAAAGAAGCTAAGTGATTGCAATGGTAAATGATGACAAGTTGAAGTTTTCAAATTAATTAGTAATTTTGTTTTTCTGTGAACTTATTCAGTTTAATAATGCACGGAATGGGGCTGTTTTTCTCATTTCACTCTACTAGTCCCCTGCCCTTTGTTTTCACAGTTTCTTATTCTCCAAAACAAAGACTTCTTGAATTCCAATATGCCTTTGTGAATAGTCAAATACTTTTACAAGGAAATATAAATTTTGAGTAATCAGCCTAATTGTTAGCCCAATCCTAAATTTAAAAATTATTTTTTATTAAACTCACCAGGGAATTTAAAATCTTTCCTCTGTCTCCCTTACCCCCAAAAAGCCTGGATGTAGTGATACATAATAATAAATTTAGTAAAAATTGTAAGTTCTATTTCATCAAAATGATACTTCTCTGCCATTTAAGTTATCTTGCTTCATAAGACATTCTCTGAAAATCATGTGAACATAAATGTTAAATGGAATAACTTCCAAAAGCAATGCCTCATGTCTCACATTACAAAGCTCATCCAAAGATCACACATGACAATTGAATCTTCTGAACTGGCTGTTTATTTCCTGTCGTCGGAGTAAAGTGTTGTCTTCCCAAAACCAAAGACAAGTTCATCCTTCCATTCCCCAGAGCCCCAGTGGCACAGGATGGAGGGTGGAGATCCAGTCTCCATATAGCAGCTGCTCCTTTCTTGGCTAACCTCCCGAGCCTAACTGTCCCTTGGGCAAGATAAAATTTCAGTGTGATGGGATAGCAATTTCTCTCACAATTAAATCCCATCCTAGACATGCAGATACAGTATCGGCTTCATCTCTGCCGACAGCTAGCCACTTTGGGGTGGTGATTACAGAGTAGAGCTATTTCCTCAGAAACAAGCAGAGATTAAATGTGACTCACCCACACATATTTCCTTATGGCATTCAGAAAGGAGGCCAATGTGCTAAAAAAGAAGATTCAACAGTGCTCAATGTCTCTACTACATCAAATTAAAACGAGAGCAAACTTTCAGTCAATAGCCACAAAGGTAACTAAAGTACTCATTTGGGCAACAAAGGCAGTTCTAAAAATAATTGAAAATAATCGAATTATTGAGCCAGAGCTGGTAAATATTTATAAAAGTTCTGATGAAAAAAAGGTGAAAAGCTAGCAATAATTGTAAAATAGTTCAAAAGAAATACTCTATATTATTTGATAAGCTTATTGGATCCCATGAGCCATTGATCTGTACAATCCTACTTGGCAAAAAACAGTGACTTATAAATGTTATTCCTAGCATTAGAAAATATGAGAAATTATTATTGAATGGTTTTAACTATTAGCTAATTATGCTAATTAAACAAAAATGTTTGCAGGTGCTTACATTGATATCCACAAAGTTGATTTGTGAAGTAAATTGCGGAGCTCTTGTCTCTGCAAGAGGACAAGCAGGTGTCAATTGTGAACTATTATTATTTAGACAAAAGCAAATCTGGAAATTTTGTAGAAATATAATTTTTATCATTACAAAATTATTCGTCCATGTTATGTAAAATTCTCAAAAAAAACCTTTGCTCCTGTCTTCCCTATTGTGTCTCTCCTGAAGTATTAATGTCAAATAATTATAAGGTTCTTTTATACTCTAGCAATACAAATTATAGGCAAGAATTCAAAATACTCAAAAAGAACTAAGGTAATGCAATGTGCATACAATTTGCCTGGGGATCTTGTCAAAATGCTTAGTCTGACTCAGTCAGTCTGAAGCTAGGGCCTGCGTATCTTAGATTCTGTATTTCTAATAAGCTTCCAATTGATTTCTATCTGGTTCAAGGCCACACTGTGAGTAACAAGAATCTAAAAATAATTAGAAAGGTTGTATACAGAGTGAACTGGAGAAACAAACATGCTCTGTTTTTTATATATAAATATATAAATAGATGTCAATGGCCCATTGAGAAACCACGGGATGTGTAATCCACAAGTAATAGTTCTAGTTCAAAAGCTGGTAGGATGGGGAGGCAAGAAGAGAATGTTAAAGATGAAATTCAAAGGCAGAGAAAGAGCTGTGCCCTTGTTCAAGCATCTAAACTCCCTCTTACTCATAAGATGCTTGGGTCTTTGATTCTGTTCATGAAGGAGAACCACATATACTGGGGAGTATGGTCTATGACTTTGAGTGTTAATCTCACTCAGAAATGCCTTTATGGGCTGGGGAGATAGATCAGTGGAGAAAGTGCTTGCTCTGCAAGCATGAGGAACTGAGTTTGAACCGCAGTATCCACATAAAATGCAGGGTGTCGCAATGGCTATCTGTAATCCCTGCACTGGGAAGGGAAAAGCAGGAGGATTCCTGGAGTACTGGGAGACCTCTAGGCCAGTTAGAGAATGTTTCAAAAGTAAGTGGAAACGTTCCTAAGGATAAGTTGTCCTCTGGTCTCCACATATGTGCATGGGCACCTGCATGCACACACACGTGCACAAAAATACACACATGCAATAAATAAATAAATATGCTAATAATCCTACCAGAGTTGGTGTCTGAAAAAATAGCGGAATACCTGAGGCTCAGACAAGTTGACATAGAACTATCACAAATGCTAGTGTGCCTTCAAATTATTCTTAAACCCGTTAAAATTGATTCACAGAATTTTCTGTCAAGGCTATAACTTATTTTGGGTCTGACCTATAATAAGTTAAGGGGGAAAGTAGTATTTTTTGATTATAGTAGTTGTTATTCAAGGTGGTAGAAATAATTCTTTAATTAAAGAACGACATTATTTATATCAGAAGTATAGTTTTAAGTATTGATAGGATAGGCCTGGACTCTAGAAGATGGTTGATGACACCCATATACAGACTGTGAGAATTTTCAGGGAATAAGCTGAGCATAGTGGGAGAGCAGCTACCTTAACAAGGGGTGAAAGCAGAAAACAGGAATATCTGTAGAAAAAAAAAAAACAGAAAGGGGAAACACCCTTGACCACCAGAAAAAAATGAAAATCAAAACCACATTGTGATTTTCTCTTACCCCAATCAGAACTTGTTTTCACTAAGACAACAACAAATGCTGGCAAGCATATATGGTAAAGGAGAATCCTTATTATACTGCTGGTAGGAATGAAAACTTTTCCAGCCACTGTGGAAATCAATATGGAATTCCCTCAAAAAAAATCTTCTGAGTATATACCAGAAGGACCCTAAGTCAACCTATCCCAAAGACAATTGCACACCATGTGTCATAGTCAGCCATACGCCACTGGGATAAATCTCCAAGCCAGGCACAATTTGGGGAGGAAAGTATTTATTGAAATAACAGATCCAGGGGAAGCTCCAAAAATGAAGGAAAAGGCTGGCCCCCTTTCATAAATCCAAGCAGATAGACAGAGCCCACACCAGCAGCTGGGGGAGGAAGGAAAAAGAGCTTCCCTTCCCTTCAAGCTTCCTTATATTTAATCCCCTTCTGGAAGGCCCACCCACTGGAGGGAAGGGCTCACTCTGGAAAAGGGAACTCCTCCCTTCTCCAAAATCCCAAAAGGATTTTGTCAATCCTTTTTGCAGGCAAACTCAGAGACCCACCCAAGATTACTGTGGATTATTACACAGAATGACAATAAATTTAACCATCACACCATGTTTACTGAAGCACTATTCGCGCTATCCAAGTTATGGAATCAGCCTACATATTCATCAACAGATGAATGGGTAAAGAAAATATGGTATATATGCAAAATGGAGTTTTCTTTAGCCAGAAAGAAGAATTGAATTAGGTCATTTCCTGGAAAATGAACACATCCGAAGATCATCATGTTACACCAAAAACAGAAAAACAAATATGTTTTCTCTTATTTGGGAAGCCCTAGAATTCTTTACAGATACATAAAATGTGTGTGTATCCATGTGTGTGAGTGTGTGTGTTGAAGCAGAAGGGGGACTAGAAGACAGTGAAGAGGGAGTTAAGGGGAGGTGATGGAGGTAGGTAAATACGGTCAAAGAAATATTTTGAATGAATTTTTATGAAGCACAATACTATTTATAATAAGTGTATGCCAACATAAAAATTGATAGGCCCAGGGACCAGAAGGTGACTTCATGAGTAAGAGCACTTGCTGTGCAGTTCCCTGAGTTTAATTACCTGAAACCCATATAAAAATCTGGACATGGACATGCCCACCTGTAACCACAGCACTGAGTGGGGCAGGAGAAATAGCAAGTTCTAGGTTCAGTGAGAGACTCTTTCTAGGAAATAAGGTGAAAGAGTGACAGAGAATACCCAAGGTCCTCCTCTGACCTCTGTCTGCACTGTGTCTATGTACAGGAATCTGCATAAACATATGTATAACCACACACATTACGCAGACTAAACCACACATAGACTACACCAAACACACACAAACACACACAAACTACACCACACAAACACTACACATACTAAGCCACACAGACATACTGTACAAATACCATATACACACTACACATATGACACCACAAAAAATGTATAGGCCTATATAGCATATTTTTATCAAAGTTGTAAGATGAGATTATATTACATAAGCAAGCCTAAGTCATCTAAATCACAGGTTTTACAGGAAAAGGAGCATTTTGAAGTATTTGTATAAATTAAATGTCTTTGCTCTATATTACAACAAAGACTCCACTCTGAAAGTAATTCGCATCTCTATGTTAATGTGTAGTTACCTATTTTCATTACAAGAGGAAAATATCTTTCTTTGAATATGAAATGTCATATAAAATCAGATTTATCATTTTTGGAACTGCTAAATGAAAAATATTAATGCCAATTAATTGTGACATTGTGTTTCATTAGGTATTTGTAATTTTTAAAGTGCTTTCAACACTCAGATTTATAGATAAAGCTTAATCACATAACATATTCTTGTATATATTAACATAAATTTATTAAATAATTAACAAAATTTCTTCATTCTGAATCTCTTTAGCTTTTCCATACAATTCTTTTCATGTGTTGTGCTTCAGTGGTCATTACCATAGCTTTATTTGAATGCTATGGTAGTTACTTTCTCATTGCTGGGCAAAACACCCAACCAAAAGTATCATATGGAAGGCAAGGGTTTATTACAGGTTACAGGATAAAGGGGAGTTTCATCATGGCATGGCAGAGTAGAGGCAGGGCATCACATCTTTCCACAGAAGCTGTGAAGTAGCAGCACTGGCAAGGGGTGGCAGAGAGGGTTAGTCAAGAACATCCCAAGACATACCCCAAGCAACACATCTTCCTAGCAAGTCTTCACCTCCCAAATTGACACCAGTTGAGAATTAACTATGAGGCTTAATTACAAATACATGAGCCTATGGGAGACATTTCACACTCAAACTTCCACAAATGCCCTGATATTTACAGAGACAACAGAGTGGGTATGGATGAGAAATCTGAATTCTAATCATAGCCCTGCCATTTGCTGACTAAGCTCATTTGCTCTTCCGAAAGTCAGCATTGTCCAAAGTCAAGTGAAGATAGCACAGGTCCAATTTAGCTTCACACGATTGCTGCAACAACCATTGGAGAAATATGCATATACTAAAAATTTATTCGGGTCTTGCAAAGTGCTATCTCTGGTTTTATTACCACACTACTTGAAAATTCCAACTCTATAGTTGGCTTTGGTTTTATTAGTTATCTGACATAAACTACAAGCTCTCTGGAGAAACTTTACTAATGTTTTGAGAGTATCCTTCCACTGAAGAACACCATTAAACAGTAATCATCATGAAATTTCTGGGAACTGTTTTATTTGAGATAATAACCATAAAAGTATAAAAGTGAGTCCCTAGTGGCTCAGCGAATGCATTTGTTGTGGACTTCTGACAATATTAATTAAAAATCAAAGGGTTGCTTTTGTTTGCACTAAAGGAATGTGAGAATAATAATTATGAAAGCTCATTACGACTTAAGAATTCTTAAAGTTTGAAATTCTCTCATCAGCATTATCTCATTGGAACTTTGTAAAGCTCTGACAGATAGTCCTATCACTGTTTAAAAGATGAGAAAACTGAAGCTTCAAGAAGTTTATTGCCCACGATAAACTGCCTTGTCCACAAATTCATGGTGTTGCTAAGGTTTTAATCTCAACAAGTCCAGGCTTTCACATATATTAAAATTCCTTAACCTCAGCACTATTCCCTGTACACTGGATATTTTTTTCCCTGGGGGTAAGGACTTCACTGAGCACACTAGCAGTCCCCCTGACCCTACTCACAGGGTATTAGTAGCATTCTCCCCAATTTGGGAAAACAAAAATTCTCTAGACATGGCCAGATGTCTTAGCAGGTGTGAACAATTGTCCTTCATTGAGAATCTGTCATAGAATGGGGTGTGATGGTACACAAGTTAATGCCAGCACTGGGAAGGCTGAGGTAGAATGATCACCATGAATCTGAGGGCAGCCTGCTGCTACAGACTGAGTTCCAGGTCAGTTTGTGTTAGAGTAAGAGACTGACTCAGGGGGAGAGAGAGAGAGAGAGAGAGAGAGAGAGAGAGAGAGAGAGGAGAGAGAGAAAGTCTTAGATAATTTCACCTTTACACTCATACCTGTAATATATATATATATATACATATATATGGCATTTGCTGTAATATTTGTGTGTGAGAGAGACAGAGAGATATGCATGTATGTGTGTGCCTGCAGAGCCCAGATGAGAATGTTAGGTGTCCCTCCTCCTGAATTCATCCTCTTGTTCCCTTGGAACAAACTCTCTCTCTCTCTCTCATTCTTTCTTTCTCTCTCTCTCTCACTTATTTACTGTTAATAATTAGTTACATTGTATGAACAAGTCATGTGATTGTACCCCCATTTCCCTCCTCCCTGTCCCCAACCTGCTGGAGGCCCTCCTTCATGGGATTTTCTGGACCAGTCCATGGGATAGGGGGTATGGAATGTACAAGAAATAGTCAGTTTTTTCTTAGTATGTTGTTGTTGAGGGGGTGGGCAAAGTCTCTGGATATTCTCCCCCACCATGGCTCTTACAATCTTTGTGTCCCCTTCTTCCACAAAGTTCCCTGAGTCATGGTGGATGAGTTTTCAGTCTGCTTTACTGTTGAGATCTTAAGAGTCTCTGAATTTCTGCTTTGGACTGTGTTGGATGTCCTCAGTATTTGTCTTCATTACCCTTTCATAGGTTATCTGACTTGCTGTGGAGGTAGTTCTCTTGCTCATCTCACCACTTCCTCAAAGGTTTCCTTTGGGAACCTATATGATGTTAGGGGTGGTTCATCTCCTGCCTGGGTGTCAGCCATCATTCCAGGTCCTGTTAGTGGAATCAGGTTGTCCATAGTTCTTGCTGCCTTCTGAAAAATACAAACAGACTGTCCAACAGAGTGTGAGATCAGCATAGGTTAAATGAGACAAACACTGTTAATTTGGCGAGATTCTAATGGATGTAGCCTCTCTGTAGACCCATAATTAATGGGAGTTTCCTCTTAGAAACTCTGGGTTCTTGGTCTCCATAAGAGTTTGCTTTGGATCCCAGTTCACTTAATGGTTCCTTGCCTCTGAGCAGATCTCTTAGCCAATCAGCAAGCCATTCATTGATTACCCACCTAGGATAAGCATCATTATTGCACAGATGAGCACTTGTTGGCTTGCTGGTCCCTATCACATAGCAGTGTCCTCTGCATTCTCGTAACATCGGTCAGTGTTGTATATCAGTGACCTCTGTTTTCTCTGAATATTGTTTGCCACTTTCCCCTGGCAGCTCAAGTAGCACCTTCCAGCACTACACAGGCTATATCATCTGGGAGCTAGTTACCTTTCTGGATCCAGCAGGGTCTCTATTGAGTGATGATTGTCTATGGTATCTTCAGCAATAGGGTCTTATCTTTTGCCTGGAGCAGGAAATCAAGAGCTTTGAACCTGGTGTGGTGGTGCACACATTTAATCCCAGCACTCGGGAGGCAGAGGTAGGAGGATTGCCGTGAGTTCAAGGCCACCCTGAGACTACATAGTGAATTCCAGGTCAGCCTGGACTAGAGCAAGACCCTACCTTGAAAAACCAGAGAGAGAGAGAGAGAGAGAGAGAGAGAGAGAGAGAGAGAGAGAGAGAGAGAGAGAGAGAGAGCTTTGACATATGCCTGTCTTGTTTTAGGGACCTTATGGGTCTTTTCAATCAACAGCTCAGTGTAGGAAGTAACCAATTACTGGGACAGGGAGTTATAGGCCACAGCTACTTGTCTTGGTATTAGGCTTCCTCCCACCCTATTCAGAGTTCATCTTACCAGATGATGCCCATAGCTTCCTCAAGAGTTTTCTGTATGAAAGTAAGGAGTATATGGTATTTATTCATTATTGGTTCAGATTTGTGTATATTTCCCCACACACACACACCCTCCCATTCCCACACCCCCTCCAATTCCTTCCATCCCCTTTGTCAGTCTCTCAATTCACCTGTCAGATTTGCTTACTATTCAAGTTTAACCTGGTTAGGAAACTGTAGATGAGGGAGAATATGCAGCATTTGTCTCTCTGTTCTTGTCTGAGTTTGCGAAGTATGATCTGTCGACAAGTCCATCTACTTTTCTTCAAACTTCATTATGTCATTTTTCTTTACTGCTGAGTAAAATTCCTTATTTGTATATGTACCACAACTTTGATATCCATTCATCCAGTGATGAGCATTTGGGTTGATTCCAAGTCTTAGCTATTATGAATTGAGCCACTATAAATATGGTTGAGCAGATATCTCTGTGCTGAAGAGAGGAATCTTGAGGGCAGATGCCCAGTAGAGAGATAGTTGGATCCCTTGGTAGCTCTGTATGCGTCTTTTCCAGGAGCCTTCACATTGCTTTCTATAGAGGTTGTACAGAAAAATGGGCCTTTCCATCTGCTGCCTTCAAGGAACAGTCTCTCTTGCTGATTCTGGAGCTTGCTGTTTTTGCGAGCCCCACTGATTCTCCACTGTCTGGCCCCGCAGGCCTGGGGTTACATGTGTGCATGTCCATGGCCAGCTATTTATGTAGGTGCTGAGGAATTGAATCAGGAAGACTCAGGACCTCTTGGACCTTCATACTTTCACAGAAAGCACTCTTACCCACTAACCCATCTCTCCAATCCCCAATAACTTCCCAAATTATTTTCACACCCTTCACCCCATTACTTAAAGTTAGGTAACAATGATGACTCAGAATCCAATTGTATTAGGTTCTGGAACTGTCATAATAAGTTGCTTAAAACAAAAGGTATTTTCTCACAGTTTTACATATATATATATATATATATATATATATATATATATATATATATATATATATATATATATATATATACAAACAGTCTCCATCGGAGAGTGAGATCAGTATAGGTTAACAATATATATATAAAACATATACATACAATACAATATATATATATATATAATATATATATAACAATATACAACATTCTGGATTACCTAGCTTCTATTTATAGTAGCCTCCCCGTCAGTCGCTCGCATAGTGCATCTTGTCTTGGGAGTCCAAGAATATGGGATCCGGTGCATATCGCTGTTTCTCACATGAAAACTGTAGTGGAGAATAACTCCTAGGCTCTTCTAGGTTATGGAACCTCTGGATGGATGCCAATGGGCTAGTGGCTGCATTACTGTAGTAACTGCTCCATCTCTGTTTGACCTTCTGTGTTCGATCTCCATGACACTGGATTTAAAGTGCACCAAGGAATCTAGGATGCTCTCATTTCATAAGCAAGGTCCAACTCACAAGGTCTGCCGGGAGGTAACTTGCTTTATGTGGGGGAGCATCACTCAGGTCATGCACAGGTTGCAGAGATCACTATTCTTTTCTAAGAATCCATACATTTGTGGATTATGAATAATCTATCATCTAGTTGATTTCATCAGTACTCTAGAGAATAGGAGCAAGTGAGCAAACAAGGCACATATAGGTTAAGGACAAATCTGCTAAGATCAATGGTTTACTAAAATAATCTAGTCTGTGTCTAAGATTTTCCCCTATGGGAGTAACAGAGGATGTTTGAGAGGACCTGTTGAATTGCTTCCTGGTTTTTTTTTTGAACCACAAAATTTACAGTTAAGTTGTGGTAAAAACTGAAAAGCAAATAATAACATAGCTATAGTTATAATTTTTTTCTTTTTAAAATAACTCTAGGCTCCTAAAGTCAACAGGACAGTCTGGAACCTAGTGAAAGAAAATACACATGGGACTCAATAAAGACACTTAGTAAGATTGTTTCCAATATATAAGTACCCTTTAAATTTTATTTCCATATGGACTTCATGTTAATATTTTAAAATCTGTGATTACAGAGTGATGAAAAGAAACAGTGCATTAGTTTTCATAATGCACGATACTAATCACACTTTTATATGTGAGAACTAATCCTCAGAAAAACTGAGATCATACTCACTCAATAGGGCTTAGTCATTAACAAATGGTCTGGTGATTTCCCCAAAATATTGCATTCATTTTTGATACCTCTGCATTTAAGTCTAAATGATGCTGACATTTTAACCGGAGTATCCAGTAAGTTATGAATCACCAGCAGACACCAAATGACTCAGTTATAGAATTACAACCATCATTTGTGTAAAAAGCCTTTTTAAGCTTCATGTATCATGACTGAACAATCCTCTCTGATTTCTCCTGCAGGAGTCATGCTCTTTCTTTTGAAGGCTGTTGTGAACAGGGACAGACACCTATTAACTTTTTAACTCCATCCACAACTTCAATCAACAAATTATATCATTATGTACTCTACTACATGTCCTGTTAAAATGTCTTTGCATTTTATGTATTAAAAATAATAAATTTACATGGTTTACAAGTTCTTAAATAGCAAACAATGATATCCTTCTTATCCCATATCTCTGTACCAATCCAAGGAGGCAATAATTTTAAGCATGCCTTTTTCTTGCATGTGTATGTATATGTGTGGCATTTGTGTGTATGTATGACATGTGTGCTCGTATGTATGCAGGAGTGCTTGTGTGTGTGTGTGTGTGTGTGTGTGAGAGAGAGAGAGAGAGAGAGAGAGAGAGAGAGAGAGAGGTGTGCCAGAGATTAACCTCAGGAGTTCTCAGTCACTCTCCATCTTAGTTTGAGACAGGGTCTCTCACTTGAACCTAGAGCTCACCAATCCTACTATACATTAGCTGGATACTAAGACCCCAGGAATCCACTTGTTTCTGCCACCCCAACACTGGGATTAAAGTGGTAAGGTATCTTGGTCAGCATTTTATTTAGATGGTGGGGTCACAATCCCAGGTTCTGAAGCTGCTGCATGTCAAGTAGTTTACCCACTGAGCCATCTCATCAGCCCCTTAAGTGTGTCTTTTCAAAAATATTTTCTGTATACTTGCCACACATTAAAAAATAATCCTTTTTACTCATTCTTCCAGTATCATCAATATTAATTAAATGTTTACTTAAATCATTTTTCTCTTAAGTCAGTCTCCTAAATTTAGCTCAATCCTGCCTCTAATCTTCAGAGAAGGTGTTATTAAGTCTCTCAACTCAGCTGACATCATCTCCCAAAGTGAAAACAGAAGTATCTTCTCCAAGATTATTGTAGCTAATCCTCACATGTATTATCCTTAATGTTGTGTATATTATAATCAGCTCACTCGAGCTTGATCTTATAAATGTCCTTTTAATTAAATTCACACAGAGAAATGATATGTCTCCTTAAAATCAGATTTTAAATCACAAATATTGTACTTAAAAATAATATATCCCCAGGGTTCTCTACTCCATATTGACAAGAACCACTCAACCCTTATCTTTATTTTGATTTTATTTTTAAGGGGTAGAGTTATTAAATAGCTTAGCTATTAATGAACAATGTAGAGGCATGTGTTGGTCAGATTCTGCTTTAAACTAGAAAAGAATAAAATCACACATTAGTGTTCAGAAGTTACCATCAGGTCTGTAATAAAGTAGGCGAGACTGAAAACAGCAAACATTGGGCAGCAAGTGGGAGATGGCTGAGTAGGTAATGTGCTTACCAGTTAAACACGCATCCCAGTGCTGGGGAGGCAGTAATAGGAGGATCCCTAGGGCTTGCTGCCTAGCTAGACTAGCCAAATCAGTGAGCTCCAGGATCAGTGAGAGACCCTATCGAAATATCCACCAACTGATGACTGAATAATGAAAATATGGTACATATAAAAAAGGATCTTTACTTAGTTATAGAGAAAAATGAAGTTAGGAACTTATCCAGAAAATTCATGAAATTGGAAAAAACCTATACTAAGTGAATTAGCCCAGGCCCAGAAAGATAGAAATGGTGTTCTTTCTCAAATGTGGACCCTAACTTTTACCGTTTATATGTATGTAAGTACATAAATGTGAGAATCAGTATGGACTATGAGTTTAGAAAGGAGACCACACAAGGGGACCAGGAGGTGACGAGAAGAGAAAAAATGAAAAAAAGCAACATGTAGTATGAAAGCAGAAAGGAGGCTAAGCTGGGGGTAGGCGAGGGGCAAAGAAAGGCGGGAAACTATTTGAAAATATCATAATGAAACCCAATTGTTGACATGCTAATAAAAAATATAAAGAAAATAGGGTAGAGAGTGACTGAAGATACCCAGCTTGTATCTTGCCTCCACAGGTACACACACATGTGCACCTACACACACAAGACCCTGCAAACATTTCATTCTAATAGCATCATGATATCCAACATTAACATAGCAACATCAATGGCACTAGATCTGTTCTTTGGCTACAGCTGGTCCCAGGCTTCTACTGCAGATTCATGGTCAAAATGTGTGTGGAGAAGGCCTACTCAATGCTTTATTATGGATGTCAAAGACACTGTAGATCTGTGAGTGTCCAACAGAGAACAGAAAGGCATCAGGTGTGGTTAGAAAATGCTGCCTGATCGTGACTCCCTGCACACAGCACATATGTATGTAGTTGATCCTTCCATAAGCAAAAAGCAAGACTCAACAGACAGGATATGAGAAAGGCATTGGCACTTCCCCCGGAAGAAGGTGGGGAGACATCAGTGCGCAGTCAGACTTTGAGGCCTTGAGGCAGGTCTGTCCAGCTGATGGTGAGAAGGAAAGGAGAGTTGGATGGACATCTTCCTCTGGCAAGGCCATGCCTAGGTTAAACAGGAGGAGAAGGATACTCGGGCCAAACTTGTACCTTCAGGAAATCCCTCATCCCCCAGGGACAAGCCTGCCTGGGTATACCAGCTGTACTAAGTCATAGGCAGAAGCAGGCTGTGGGAAGTGTGGCCTCAGTATGAACTTCAGAAACCAGCATCTGGGCTCTTCTGTCAATCAAATTTCTCACAATAAGTGATCCCAAAAGCTCATTCTCTTGACTGACACAAATACCAGATATGATGAAAACTACTACCCCAGATATATCTTGTCCTGATTTATAGAGCCAAGATAAATCTTGTCCTGATTTATAGATTTTTAGGTATGAGCCTTCCCATCAACAACGATTGTTCTGATTTCTACCACCAGTATTAGCTCTGCCTCTTGTTGGGACTCATATAAATACTGTCAGACAGCATACCTATTTTTGAGCATAGACTTTTTCACTCAGCATAGTACTTTGAGAATCATCTGTAATTTTTTGCACACTGTTAGTATTTTGCTGATTTCTGTTGCTGTGTATCATTCTATTATATGGAAATAGCACAAGGTATTAATATACTCACATGTTGATAGCTCTTTGGGTTGTTTTCAGATCAGAGCAGTTGTGAATGAAGCTGCCCTAACTACTCATGTAGATGCTTTTGTGTGAACCTATATTTTCATGCTCTTGGGTCAGCACTGAGAAATTAGATAGGTGGCTGTGGTAGTTTGAATGGATGTCCCCCAATAGATTCAAAAGTTTATTAAAGCTTGTGAATTATCTCCAACCTTACGGCTGGAGGAGGTGTCACCTTGGCCTGGTATCTTCTGGACTGTGAGGTTTGTCTTACAAGGGTGAGAAAGAACTTTGTCAGGACTGTGACAGAGGCAGTTTGTGTGAGAGGCTTGCTGCATTCTGCTTGCCTCTGTCCTGGGAATGTTTGAAGGGTTGTTTTAAGTAAAGATGGACTGGTGTGAGCAGATGGAGATGGCACATAAAGAAATGAAATACTTGGACTGAAACTGCTGCCCGTTCATCTGCAATTGTTTGAAAGATTACAACCATGGAGATTGGGCCAAGTGATCTGCATTGAAACAACAGGAAGAATGCAGATTCTTTGAAGTAAGGGGCCTGAATGCTTTGTTCCCCCCTGGATTAGCAAGTTGGTAGCCCACCAGGTTCTGTGGAGTATAACAAATGCAAGAAGAGAGGGTCATTGTACTTGCAAACACAGTTTTGTTTTTGAAAAATGACCATCCACAATGTGAAGCAGGTGTGTTAGATTGCCTGCATGGAGACCCCGATGGAGCCATGAAGATGAACTGTGGGTTGCAATGGAGAACCAATGAGATGCCAGGACGATGGATGGCTGCCAAAGCAAGCTGCCAGCACTGGAAGTTTTCCAGGACTGTGTAGCCAAGCTGGAGGGATGGAATCGAATCTCCAAGAGACTGATTAGAATCATTGAACTTGGAGTTAGAGATTGATGTTGCCCTGCTTGTTTTCAATCTTGTATTGGTTCATTCTGTTTTTGCCATGCCTCATGTTTTGCAGTGTGAATGTCCTGTGCCATTACGGGTATATTTTTTGGTATTATGGCTCAGTTAAACCTGTGGGGACTTATGGAATTGAGTTAAACACATTGTATTTTGTATCATGTATGATTATTAGTTTTAGGGGCCAGGGGCGGACTGTCATGGTTTGATCAAGATGTTCCTCCCACAAACAAGTGAATGTGTTGATTGATCAATCCTCAGCTGATGGCAGTTTGGGTTTTACAACCTCACTGGGACTGTGTTGTTGGGGGTGGGGTTATGGGGGTTATAAGCCAGCTTCCCCTTGCCAGTGTTTGGCACATCTTCCTGCCATTGTTTGCAGTGCTGTGGCAGAAATGATGTCCACCCCTCTGTTCATGCCATAGTTTTCCTTGCCATGATGGAGTCTCCCCTTGAGTCTATAAGTCAAATAAACCCATCCTCCACAAGCTTCTTTTGCTTGGGTTCTTTCTGAGCAATAACTAGAACGAGCTGAGGTCTGAAGTTCCTGTTGTTTTGCTAGTTGAATTGGAGTGTGCTGGCTGGAGGTATTGGATGGCTTTTTCTCTCTACGTGGATCTATGAAAGGGAGCCAGCCTTTTATTCATTATTAAATTTCCCCTGGATCTGTTACTTTAATAAATACTTTCCTCCCCAAACTGTGCCTGGTTTGGAGATTCGTCCCAGCGGCATGTGGCTGACTATTACAGTGGTGTATTTACTTTAATTTTAAAAGTTTTTGTAATGTTCATATGATTTTAGACTCCAGAACTGGTAGGATTTTTAGAGAATCAGATGACTATTTGGGCCCTGTCTCAAATTATACTACTTAGCCAATTCAAGCTAAATAAAAGATTAACCCTCGCAGGGACCAAAGAAAGAATTAATGTATTTATCTCTTCTATTCAAAGCATACTAATGTTCTAACATTTCTATTCTCCTGATAGAAAGGCAGAGTTTAGGAAATATTAAAAATGTCCAAACAGTTAAATATGAGTGCTATTATTACTATATGCCTGAGAACTTCCTTCATGGAAATGGTGGTGGATGCTTAGGAGACTCAAAACTCATCAAAGTAAAATATCAGAGGCTTCTCAAAGTCCAATACTAAATGGAGATTTATAGCACACCCTCCAAGGCTCAGGGAGCACTGTAGGAAGAGGGGTTGGAAAGAATTCAAGAGCCTGAGGATAAGAAGGTGTACTCTGAGACACTGTCTCCTCGCCCCTACCACAGAGACTGACCATTGCATTCATGAGCCCACCATGAATACTGATAATCCCACTGAGAAGGGCCCTCAGTGGAATGAGGGTGGAGGAGAGGGTTTATTGGATTATAATCTGAGGGTAATATGACCAATATGCAATATTGTAAAAATGAATAAATAATAATAAATAAAGTAGATAATTTACATGGAAAAAATGCCCAAGATCAAATAGCTAATAAGTATAATCTGAATTCCAACTCAGCTCCACTCCTTCCACAGGGAAGATAATGGTCTTCCTCTGAAACAAAATTTCAAGCATATTCCAGAAAGAAGCTGAGCTCAAGCCATTTCATAGAGGCCAGAGGCTGAGACAGCAAGTTACAAAGAGTGGTAATACCTGCTGTGTTCATGACAGGTAGGGAGATGACAGACCACCAGCTGTCCCTTGCAAACCTTGTCCAATGTTATTCCCAAGTTGGGAAAATTTAGAAATGTGTTAACCAAATGTCTCTTAGTTGTCTATCTGGAAAAAGTTAAAATGGCTTGCCACTGACTTCGTCTCATATGGCCCCAATATTATGATTACTACTATGATTGCCAATTAAAAATCCAGGAAAGAGTCCCTCTGTTTATATAATAGGTCTATGTTATACAAATTAGTGTTTTTCTCATCACTTAATGTTTTTCTTCTTGAATGCAGACTGTATTACCCTATTACCTATTACTCTATTCCTATTACCCTCCCTGCCAATCATCGTACAGGTAAAGGTGATGCCAGAAGTAGGTCCTGAGTGGATGAATGGATGGAGTCTAGCACCCAAGCTTCAAAAATTCAAAGGTCTTTCATTAAATAGTGTGTATTAGAATGCTTTGTTTCTTGGTTTAAAACCCAGCGTCTGGATAAGATGACCTCTAAGGTTGTATGTGGTTCAGAAAAGCTAGGTTTCGCCGGGCATGGTGGCTCACGCCTTTAATCCCAGCACTCGGGAGGCAAAGGTAGGAGGATCACCATGAGTTCAAGGCCACCCTGAGACTATCTAGTGAATTCCAGGTCAGCCTGGGCCAGAGTGAGATCCTACCTCAAAAAAACCAAAAAAAAAAAAAAAAAAAGAAAAAGAAAAAGAAAAGAAAAGCTAGATTTCCATTTGTGAGCATTCCATGTAAGATTTTAAAGACAAAGAATAGAATTTCCTTGAACAGCTCCTTATATTACCAAAGAATCTGAAACCCTGAATTTGCAGCAGGGAAACCTTCTGTAACTAATGAGCAATAGGTCCCATGGGATAAAGTCTGTCAAGAAGCTAAGAGCTGATCCAAAGGTGACTTTGAATATATTCTTTTCTCAAAGAGCACAGGTTTGAAAATCAGAATTCCATTTGTGGTGCGGTAACAGAAATTGTCAAAAGTCATTTTTATGAAAAATATAAGTACTCTCTTCATATGTGATAACAGCACTCCAAGAAAATCATCACATAAAAATATAAATTAGTCCAGTGAAAAGAATACAAAAAAAGTACCATATATAAAATTTAGTAAAGAAAGGTCAGTAATTTTTTGGTCATGTGCACTCCCCCAGATCATTCTGATTATGTCAACCCTCCCCTTTGGATCTTGGCCAGTGTCATTGTGGGTATTCCTATGTGTTGCCACCTGTCTCATTTTGTATTAGGTGTTAGATTTGAAGACATTAATTTTTTCAGGTTGATGTCTCTGCTATCAGCTAAGGGAATTTTTCCTAGCCAAAAATTCTCTAAGAAATTAAAGCTAATTTCTCTTCTGAAGTAGAAGACAAAGCCAAACCTGAGATTGCAATGTCTGTTTACATTTGCAAAGAAAACATTTCCATAATAGATTAAGTACCTTTCTTTTTATGTGAAATAGGAAGAAATGATTCAACGTGCAGCACCTTGACTCTATTGCTCATGGGTCAACAAAACATAGTGCATGAGTATAAATCACCCTCAACAGAAAGCTTCTCCATCATTTTATAAAGTAAAAACATACTTTTAATAAGTATGTAGTTAGTATCCATTTTATTCTTTCAAGGTCTCAATCTAGCGCAGGCTGACCTGGAATTCTCTATGTAGTCTCAGGGTGGCCTTGAACTCACAGCGATCCTCCTACCTCTGATCCTCCTATCTCTGCCTCACAAGTGTTGGGATTAAAGGCATGTGTCACCATGCCCAGCTTTTAATTCCCATTTTATTGGGTTCAATGTAGTTTTTTGATACATGTACACAACGTATAATGATCAAATCAGGAATTGGATTATCTGACATCTGAGGAAGTTTTCATAATCTAGCGGAACTCCAGATTTCAATCCACCAAGTGTTCTCTTAGACACAACACTCACTCTTCCATGAGGGTGAATGATGATCTTAATCAAGGTGAAAACAAAAAGACCTGAAATTGGTAAGCAATCAATATCTATAGAATGGGCTTTAGAGAAATATTATGAATTTTTTCTTCAATCCGAGTCCTATTCTATCTGAAAGGAGGGCAGTCTTCCTCCTGTGGAGAAAAAAAAATGACCCTATTTTCATGTCTGGGGAGCTCCTATTTGGGTAGTCTCGTGTATCTCACTGTATATATAATAGGAAATAGTATAATTAATTTCCTAACAAGTATTAACTTGCACTGTGAAAATAATTCAAAGACTAATTATATCGTTTTAAATGGATCCTCTACATCCAATTCCCTTCTTAATTATAATTGCCAATAACTTTTAGTTATTACTAGGGGGAAACCAATCCGGTACCTCCACCCAACGCTCAAACCCCAGTAGGCTGAGATCTGCCAGTGCCTCTTCTCCAGCCCTCTCTCCCCAGAAGTGACCCTACCTCACACCAGCCTTCCACTGATATCTCCAACAGTTCTTGCTTCCCTCTACCCCAGGCAAGTCTAACACATTCAAAATCAATTCACACCTCTTAGTTCTAGATGTTCACAACTCTTTAACTGTTTTAGGACACTGCTCTCCTTTCAGATATCAGCTTCTTGATCAAGTTCTTCAAGAAAGATACTACCAGCTCATTAACCCAGTCTCCTTCACTATACTATCCTAAGTAGCAATTTTATGTTCATGTGATTTTTCATAAACATCATATTCCCCATTCCATGAGGCACAACTATATTTCTGTGGTCATCAACACATCTGACACATCATGGTAATACTTATCGGTCAAGATCCTAAGCAAGAATAATTACAACTAATGGAAAAGTGCTTCTTTTTAGTAATTCTACCAGGAATGAACATTTGAAGTGAAAGGAAAATCTATTTCATGTTGATTATGAAGAAAAATTGTGCCATTTTGTTGGAGAGTGAATAACTTACATAAAAATCATATTAGTAATTCTCTAGCAGAGTTCTGGTGCTAGAATGTGGAGCTCAGGTGGAGTACTTGAGACAATACTCAAGGAGAAAAGCAGAAATTCCTTCTCACTACACACCCAGCTCAATGCATAACTTGTTCTGTTTGCTGATCAATTGAATGAGTAAATGAATTTGATAGTATTATAGGATGAATTCTTAATGCATACTATTCACAAATGAAATGCCACTTATAAGGTGAGATATTTACCTGACTTCTGAAAATCACCTGAGGGAAGTCTCACTTAACATGTTAAGAACTGTTTTCTTTACTTTTCCTGAGATGTGGACAAATGCCTATTCCCCTCTCACAGAGACTAGCTGGTGAGCCAATGAGTTTGATTGGGTTACTTACAGCTTCATGGGTAACTTAAGCAGCTGTATTGTGAGAAGGCCCACCAAAATATGGGTGAAGACTCATGAAAATTGTGTACCAGGAGCTGCCTGCCCAACTTGAAGACAGCTCCACAAAAGAGTCTCCCCAGGCTTAGCAACTCTTACATAAACTTGGAAAAAGTCCTTGTGTCTCTTACAACTATCGGAGCCTTCTGTGTCTTATAACCCTTGCTCCTCTATCCTGGAGGAGATGTTTCAATTTGGATGAAATACCTGCATATTTTCTGTTTATTGATTGATTATTTAATGAAAGTTGGTTGGGACCTTGAACTTTGAACACTGGAAGAACTATGAAAGGTCAAGTGAGAGTAAGTAAACATGAAGCTTGACTGAGACTTTTAGAATAAATGTGAACAAATACCAAGTTAGTAAACGAGTGTAGCACACAGATAAGGGTCCATATGAAAGAGGTTGGGTCCTGGGGTAGTAATTTTATAAGGTGGTCTGGACCTATAAGAGATGGGCCCTACTGTAAGGCCCTGGTGTTATTTAAAGAATGGCCTTGTTGGAGATGAGAGACAAAGAACTCTCTCTCTCTCTCTCTCTCTCTCTCTCTCTCTCTCTCTCTCTCTCTCTCTCTCTCTCTTTCTGTGTGTGTGTTTCTAGCTTTGTCTATGAGTTTTCCCTTACACAAATGCTGTACCCACAAGATGAATCATTAGATCATGAGACAGAAATCTCTAAAACTATAAGCTAAATAAACCTTTTTCCTTTATAAGTTGTCTCAGTTATTTCATTGTGGTAACATAAAGCAGACAGATACATTAAGAATCTTTGTTAGAAAACTCCTTTTAGAGTGAGGCTTCATTCTGATTGGCTTTGAATATGGATTTTGCATTTTGGAAATTCTGCTGTTCCTCTTCTGTGATGATTGTCAGAGTAAGCTAACTGTTGTAATGAACAGCCTACAGTTCATAGTGGCCTAAACCAAGAGCTGATCTTTTTGTCAACTTTCTGATGACTATGAACAAAGATAGACTGAGGTGGACAGCTGGTCTATTCCACAGTCATCGAAGAACTAAAACCTTTCTCAATGGTGGCTCTAACTAGTGGCCTTTCAGAGACCATCACTAGGTTCCAGCTAGACAGTGAAATAGGAGAGGAATATACAGGCTCTTAGGACAGGGGTATGAACCTGTCCCAAAGCAGCATGCATCTCTTTCACTCACGATCTATTTGTCAGAAATCAATCAAATGAAATAAGATCAGGAAATTAAAAAAAAACCTCAGTTCTGAAGAAGAAAAGCTAGAACAGTTACCCAGATTTTCTGCCCCAGCACCCATGCACCCATATATCCTGGCCCATATTGTGCTGGAATAATTGTTCTCAGTCTCCATTAGAGGACTTGCTAAAACTCAACTGTGTATTTATTTACTCATTTTTTATCCCTAGAAATGTTTTCCCCAATCAAGAGTGCAGCAGAATGCTGGCTATAAATGGCTTTGCTCTACAATTCTGAGAGTCACGGCTGTGTGTCTGTGTGGTGGATTCTCTGGCCTGTACAGATGAGAACAAAACAGAGCATGATTAGAACAGAATGCCTGAAATATTCTATTAGGCGAAAAGAAGGGAGATAAATATGACCCTTCTCCATGACTCAGTAGAAACACCCATCAAAATCCCTTCAGTTGGGCTGGAGAGATTGCTCAGTGGTTAAGGCCCTTGCCTCCAGTGCCTAAGGCCCCCGGTCAATTCCCCAGTACCCACATAAGCCAGACCCACAAGGTGGTGGCCCTGGTGCTCTCTCTCTCTCTCTCTCTCTCTCTCTCTCTCTCTCTCTCTCTCTTTCTCTCTCTGCTTTAAAAATGAATAAATATTAAACAATGTAACTCATTATGGACAATAAAAAGTGAAAAAAATTAAATGATAGAGATGAATTTTGATGAAAGCAAGAACCCTTCCTACATATAAATTTACGAAAATATATGTATAGTCCTATTTTATTGAATAATTATCTACTTTACTGGTAATTTAAACATGAAAAAAAGAAAATGAATAAATAAAATATTTTTTTAAAAATCCCTTCCAGTTGCAACAACCACAAAGTTCTTAAGATTTTTACCATGTCATCTTACAAAAGTTATCAAGATTTGTGTGTGTGTTCATTTGCTTTTATCTGAGCTATCTGGTAAATTTTACTCCAAAATTCTTTCTTTTTCACTACACTGTTTCCTTTATGCCCATAAAGTGCTAATAACAAATGGCCCCAGGTGAATCTCTGATTCCTGGATAAATAATGTTAGTATCGTAAAAAGCTTCACGTGCATGTATGTATATTCAGCTCAGTAGGGTGTGTGGCCCAAACCTTTGGCACATTTTCCAAACATAAAACGAAGAAAAAAACTACATTGTTAATTTCATTTTAGTGACAAGAAAATTAAACTGATTTTTTATTAAAAACCTTAATATGCTATGAAAATCTCAACAATATTTTTTATCATCTGAAATGGCTTTAATGGATTTTTTATGTAGTATAACATTATTACAAATCCATTTGTTTTATTGAGGTCAAGCTACATTCCCTTGTCTTGTTCCCTAGGAAAAGGAAATTAGGTAGAAATTAGCTCACTGTGGTTGTGTTCATTTTATATTTCTGCATAAAGGAGAAGGCTAACTAGAGGGCAGGCTGGTACCTCACAAAGATCAAGCACTTGATATTAGACCAGGGTCCTTGTGAGGCATAAAAATATAATGAGAAAAGACAATCTAAAAATAAGAGTCAAGGACCATGGAAAGTAGGAGTTACTGACTTCTGGTACCTTGTCTAGAAAATTGATCTGTATTTTATATATAAATGCATTCATTATTAAGCCACACAGAAGTTAACTTTAAATGCTTATTTTTCTGCTTTCCTTAGCTATAAGTAGAGCTAATTACACACACACACACATGCACAGAGAGAGAGAGAGAGAGAGAGAGAGAGAGAGAGAGAGAAGAGAGGAGGAGAGCCTAAAGGTATAATTTCCCAAGGAGCTATAAACCTACTTTATCTTTGCAGTTATAAGTTAATTAAACACTATGTAGACACACAAGCAAAGTAAAATTACATATGGCACAATTGTACTTTGTATGGTACAAACACACAAATGATACACAGGCATGGTGCAAATATGGTGTATAAACACATATAAATACATATCACACATACCATAGGATCATGGGTATTAGCATTCTATACCTTTCTTATAGTTAAAAGGATTGGATAGCTTAGCACTAAATATTTACATCCCCTTATATTTAAGATTTGATATAGCATAAGTTGTGTCAACTGGCTGCACCTGTGTGAAATTTCAGAGACAAAAGTAAGGTGAAAGAATTGCTGTCTTTCTTTTGGAGTTTAGAATTAGATGTTGTTTCCTCATCTTTTTGTAAATAAATACTCTCTGATCATCTAGAGTCCATCTATCTGCTGCAAGAGTGTTTATAGACACTGAACCCACTTCTTAGACCTGGCTTTCTGATATTTGGTAGATAGTTGCAGGCACATTCTGCAGATCTCTGAGCAATGAAAGTTGTCTGCTCTTGCAGTTTTGTTGTAGGTCTCTTTCATTATAGATTACTGTTCTTTTTTTTTTTTTCAACATAAAAAGTAAGCTTTTATTGAAGGTACATCTCTATTTTTTTATTGTCCATAATGAGCTACATTGTCTAGTGGGCCAACAATGAGTTGTTATCCCCAATTCCTCATTGCCCCCCTTCCCCATCCCCAGTCAGCTGGATATCCTCCTCCATGGGCCGTTGGTATCAGTCTCTCTGGTAGGGGACCATGGATAGCCCAGTCTTCAGCTGGGTTCTCCTGACCCAAGTGTGTTGATACTGAAGGGTGCCATGCCTCTGATATTCTCCCCCACCATGGCTCTCCCAATCTTTCCGCCCCCTCTTCCGCTCAGTTCCCTGAGTCATGGTGGGTGAGTATTAAGGCTGCTTTAATGTTGTGAGCTTAAGGGTTTTTGTGCCGAGAATCATTGGTTTCTGTCTCACTGGCTTATCCTGTGTTGACTGAATGGCTGTGGCTGTGGGTCCCTTGTTCATCCCCTCATTATCTGTGGGGTTCCATATGGATCCTCCACAACATGACTGTGGTGGCTCATCTCTTGCCAGGATCTCAGCTTTCTGCCTGTGGTCGGTTGGTAGGGCTATATGGGCCATAGCTCTCTCGCTGTATCCTGAAAAATACAAACACAATCTCCATCGGAGAATGAGATCAGTATCGGTTAACAAATATACACCATTCTGGATTACCTAGCTTCTATTTTTAGTAGCCTCCCCAGCAGTCGCTCGCATAGTGCATCTTTTCTTGGGAGCCCAAGAGTATGGGATCCGGTGCATATCGCCCTGAATCCCCAGTTCCAATCAAGGGTTCCCCCTCACTGAGTGGAATATTTGGCTGAATTTAATAGCTGTTGATTGTCTCCCCCAGGCTCAGGCTCCTCCATTGCACAAGTGCTCCTTTCTTGGTTTGCTGTTCTCTCTCAGTAGGAGGTGTGCTCAGCCTACTCATGGCCGCAGACTGTGTTTCATGCCAGTGGTCTGTTTACTCCAGCTGTCATTGATCAACTTCCCCTGGCAGCTTGTATAGTGCCTTCCAGCACTGCACTAACTGCCATCTAGGGGCTGGTTACCATTCCAGACCATAAAGGGTCTCTTGATGCTATAGATCACTGTTCTTGAGGTCATGGTTATGAGGCATGTCTTTGAAATACAAGGACCACTTATAGAATAATGAACTCCTTTAGGAGTCATTCCGGGAGCCTCATGTTAGACCTGCTCCCTTCCTTCAATCATTTATAAGCACTAAGTTCTCTACACTAGAACCCTCCGTAGCTAGTAGGAACGGAGTGTCCTTCAGACTGGTAGAGGCAGAATATACATGCTGTGCAGTTTCTCGGTGTGTGCCACTGCTCTGTGTTAGTCCCATTGCTGTGTCTACGTTGGCTATTCCAATTGAGTTCTTATAGGTGAAGGCACCAGAATCACTTCCTAGGAATCTGTTTACATTTCCCCTCAGGATAACTGGTTCCTTTCCAGACCTCTTACAACAATATTTATTCATTGTTCAGTTTATTCTAGGCATGCTGTTTTTCTACCAAATCTTTCTAATTTTCAAGTTTTTCACAACTTTTGTTACCTTCCTCTTCATAAGCTTTCTTCGTTGCAACTCAGATACCATCTTTATGTCCAAAATTTTAAAGTCAACATTTTTGGCAACTTTGATGACACTTATAATTTTTCCTCTTTTCAGTTGGGTAAAAATTAATTTTACAATAAATCCTTCTACTTTGGACTTAAAGAGAAAAAATAGCAATAGCAAGCAAAAATCATTCAACAGGATCACTTGTCCCTTTGTGGGAGAAATTAACCAATGAAAAAGGTGAATCAATGATTCAGAGTTAGAGCCAGGCAAAAGTTTTATAGAAATGTCTACACTTCTATTTTCCTATGTCTATACCCTCCCCTTCTGTTCCTAGCAAGACTTATTATGGAGCCAAGCCTGTCAATACCATGTGTCCCACGTCTGACTCTAGTAGAGAAAGCCTCTGTCACTTCAGGCCTTTACTCATGACCTAGAGTGGAGGTCCAAGCCCAGCTAAGTAAGAGCATCATCTCCAAGGAGCGGCAGGAGAGCAGAAATGTGGACTGTTGCCCCAAGCTTTTGTAATAAGCACTGATTCTTTCTTTTTCTTTTCTTTTTAAAGAAGTGGGAGTGGAGTGCATTGTTCAGTGGTAAGAGTATGTATTACTATGTTTTAGGTTCCAAGGTTCCACCCAGTAAGTATTTTCTTAATCATGAGGAAGAATATGCATTTTCTTTGGAAACTCCATTGCAACTTTGTTCATGGGATAAGTGGTATTATTCTACCATGTCATATCTACAAGGGGGGGGTCATTGTTTCCAACTGTCCAACCACATTCTTCCTCTCAGGGGTTCTAAAATGGAATGTAGAGCCACAGATCATAAACACATTATAACTGGGGCATAAGTGTGCCCCAAATCTCCTGTGATCCTCAGCATTCTTCTCATTCTCAGATGTTTCTTAACTTCCTCTTTGCCTATGTGGGTGGGGGTAGGGGAGCATTTTGCCAGGTGGAAATAAAGCAGAACAGGCAATCTGGGCTGAAAAAGAGACTTTGCTGAACACCAGAGGGAATCATGCCTTTTTGAACTACTAAATATGTATGTTACCAGAACCTAGATGCAAATCAGGAAGGTCTGGGAATGTGAACTGGAATAGGGAAAGACACCAGATCAGTAATTTTTGGGTTCTCTCTCTCTCTCTCTCTCTCTCTCTCTCTCTCTCTCTCTCTCTCTCTCTCTCTCTCTCTCTCTCTCTCTCTCTCCCCCTCTCTTTCTCTCATCTCAGAATATGAAGGAGAGATAAGGACAGATATTGCTAGATTTCCTCTTCTCAAATATTTCTTCTTCTTTCCCAAAGCATTGACTATTTTCAACTAGACACAGTAACATATAGCCTGAAAAATGCATTTCTAAGCTTTTCTTGATACCTTCATGTGGACATGTCAACAAATCCTGACCACGGAAAAAAAAAGCAAAAGCAGTATGTGCAGTGTAAGGAAATGCTCTTCAAGGGAAGGACTTGGCCTGTCCTTGACTTCTTCCTGTTCCTACTGGAAATGCAGACCTACTGCTGGTGAGTTGGTTTTGACCCTGAAGATGAGAGCAGGGCCTGAAGTGAAGGATGAGACCAACTACTGAAAAGTCCTGGACTCCCCAGGGCTACAAGAGCCTCTAAACATTTTCCTCACTGATTAAAGTAACACACAAGCCCCAAACATATCAACTTTCATCTAGTTTAACTCATGTGTAATTGCAGCAAGTGAAACAAAGTGTAACAGGAAGTCACAGTCAGATTTATGCCTTAGAACAGGTGTTAACAAATTGGCTTATAAGCCAATGTCAGCCACTCCTGCTTCTGAATGGTCTGTGTACAAGATGTGGCTTCTTTTTCTTTTTGAAATAGGTGGAATGATATTTCAGCACACGCAAAATTTATATGGAATTCATTGCCCATAAAAATGTTTTATGTGAACTCAGCCACATTCATTCATGCCTGCATTGTCTATAGCTCTTTGTATACACCAATATCCAAGCTGACTAGTTGCAACTTATATCATATGGCCATAGGTCTAATATATTTCGTATTATATCTCTTGACAGGAAGACTTGGTCAACTCCTTCTTCGGATGGGAGCATTAATGGATGCAGCAATTTTACTAAGGATGAAGACAGCAGAATGCAAGAGCCAATCAGAAAGCTACCCAGCAAACTGCGGAAGAAAGATAGAAGGGAGGAAACTAAATTAGCAGTAGGGAGAGCAAAGGCAGGGGTTATTAAAGAGAGCTTTTAGATAATAGAATTAACATACTTGATAAGTTTACACCAGTGGACTGAAAATGATCCTTTCTTGAAAATGTTACGTATATCACAAACTATCAAAACAAAAGCTTTGGCTCATTTAAGTTGATACCATCAATCTTCTGCTAGAAATTTACCAAGAAAGCTAAAATTCATTATCAGCCTCTCTGGGCTTGATCAACACTCATTTTCAGCCATCATAATTAAGTCCAAACTTAGCCATCATCAGACATTTCCTCTGCCTTGCTTTACGTGATAAACACTGCTAGAACATTTATTCCCACCACTTACAACACACAAAGCAACAAGACAGGCACCATGCCAACCTTAGATGGGTGCCCTATTTATTTCAGAATAAAAGAAAAACCCTGTTGTTCTCAGTTTCCAAACTTATGGCCATGTATATCTGATATCTGTGGAAACACGAAACTGAAAAGATATTAACTAGCACCAACTCTTTCATAAGTAATAAAGTTAGTGCATAGATATTAAACTTTTTAATCCTTCCACTAAGAACAGGATATAAAGTCACATTGTAAGGCTTCCTCACCAATGCTTAGACCAGAAAAAAAGCTCATACTTCCCCTGCCATTGCAACTCTTTTTGATTTTTCAGCTTTTTCTTGACAATCTTCATACATATAGACAGTATAACATGATCATAATCCCCTACCACCACCCTTCCTTTACTCCCTCAGGAATCCCCCACTACTGAATCCCCTTTTCTTTATAACTAGTTGCTTTTATATTTTTTGGCATAATTTTTGATTATGAACTTTACTGTACAAACATCACATATTGGTCATGTGTTTTATTTATGCAGCTCTGACTTCAAAACTTTATAAAGCTTTACTTCAAATCCACCAGATGTGAAAATGTTGTCCAAATTCATTCATCACTCACTTATCCATTTAGTAAGTATTTTTATATGTCTATTATGTTCCAGGAGGTCCGTCAGGCACCAGGAATACCAGACAGATAGGGCTCCTTTACTGAGGAGCCAGTTGGCAGGCTATTACAATGTGTTGTGATGAATGGGTGATGTGTACCTAGAAAACAAGCATCTAACGCAGGGTGAGAGATGTGGTAGAGGCTCCTTATTGGAAGTAATGTCTAAGAGGGGAACAGCCGGCATCAAATTTAAGAGAAAGCAAAACAGAAGGAAAACCAACAGGAATGGCAGGCAAAGGGAGTTGAGCAGCCTCTGCATCATGTGCATAGTGAGGATCTGCTCTTCCACCTCCTTCCCATCCCCTTGAAAAAGGCTCTTCTTTGGAGCGTGAGTTCAGGAGCTAGTGCTGTTCTCAAGCCCTCTCCACTCTTTCTGCATCCAGATGCTAAACTGTTTTGGCAAATGAAATTCCATGGGACTGAAAATCAAAGTGAGGAGGGTGGGGTGACACAAGCACTGAGAAGGACATCAGAGCTTGAAATGATCTGGGTCTCTGTCTCTTGAGCTTGACACTATCTTTTTGCCTGGAGAGTCCCAGAAGCATCCATACCTAGTCCCTGCCAGTCAAGAGTACCCACATGCTGGCACCCCACCCCCTGCTGGGGCTGTGCTGGGGTAGGCAGGAAATGAGTTTCCCGGTCTCTGGAACCTTATGTACACTCCATAACAAGTAGAGGAAAAAACACGAGTCATTTTTTGATCATTGATCATATTGTAAAGATGTGAATTATTTCTTCATTTTTTATTTTAAAAAATTAAGTTCTGGCTTTTCTCTTGGAAGAGAGTGTACATAATGCTTTCCCAGTGAGCCATGGAGCTCAGTTCTGGCGTCTAGTGTCTTCTGGAAGACAGAAAAAATATAAAGGAGAATTCAAAGCATTGTCGTTTTGGAATAAGAAAGCAACATTAACAGGAAACTAACCTAGTTTAGTTAATTACATTTCCTACTTTATATCTGACCTGCAAAAAAAATGTGTATCATTGTTACAAATATACTTTGACTTGTTTTTTCCCCATTACACACATTTTATATTCCACTTCCTTTACTCCAACCTATAGTACAATGATTTGTATTGTTCCCGAGTGTTTTCCATAATATAAGTAGAGGAAAAATACATGGAGAATTTCCTTACTACAAACTAAAAACAAAAACAGAGCATTTACTGAAAATTGACTCATAATTGCTGATACTCTGGCAAATTTAATTCAGAAAAATTTTAGGACAAAGAAGATAACAGTGCTGACTTTTCATTGAACTTCCTCGGTGACTCTCATCACATGATGGATAGATGAGCCCAGACTTTAATAAACTGATGTAGAAAAGAACTCAACATCCTTCTCGTAGTTTATACCACCAAATGCTAGGTTTGAATTATCCACATGTGCTCTAAAATTTAAAAAAAAGGAAAAATAAGGGAGGATGGGTGGGAAGGTGTTACAAAATACAATAAGATATTTCCAGTGATTTTAGATGACAAATTGATTCGATCAATCTGTTTACTGACATATTAAATTGATGCTTTTGCAATGAAAACGGACTTTGGTCAGAAAAGAAAAAGGTATTAGCAGTTACAGGTATGCTCCTCACAGATACACAGTCCTAGTTCTTCATAGGCATTCTATGCAAAGACACACAATCATGGTCCCAGGATTGCTATTTTTGTTGCTGGATTTTAAAATAAGGAATAAATATGCTTGGAAAAGAACTCTTTTAAATCAAGAATATCAAGAAAAATAGAAATGATAAACTATTGTAATGAATGCATTTTTATTATTCCCAGTTGGCAAATAGGACAGGATTTAGTCTTGGCCTACTTTAATATATAATTAAGAATGATTGATTATTACCTGTTGTATTTTGTAAACAACACCACATACTTTAATTTTTACATACTTTGTTGACTGCCTGTTATAAATCATCGCATATATATACATATATATTCTTTACATTATAAGACTGGTATGGGCATTACATAGCAATTTCCTTCAAATTGAAATATTTCCTTCTGGGGGGAGGGCAGAGTCAAAAGGTCAACAAGTCTTGGAGAACTGTAACTTAAAAAGTGACCAGGGCACCTCCCCCCTCCCCTCCACAGTTATAGCAATAGTAAGAAACTATTGAGGGGCAAACTCTAACCAATGCTATGTGGAAGTTTTCTGTGAATTGAAACATTCCCTCCAAGGGGAGAGAAAGACTGTTCAAGAGACTCAGGAAGCCAAGTCTGGATAAAAGATTGCTAGAACCCTCCCTAAGGTCATAGGAAAGTTTAACAGCTGCTTGGAGACTCTCAGGCCTGCCCTGTCCAGTGGCCTGAAAGTCATGAAAGTCTCTGTCCAAGCTGCCTGTAGGTTGTCCAGTGTGCTCCCAAGGTGAGCAACAGTTTCTGGGAGTTGTCCCCCATGCTGGGGTAAGATTTTCAGTGATGGAGCTGCCTTTGAGTCCCCCATGCTCCTGGAAGCAACACCTAACCCAGCTCTGTAAGTAAATCCAATAAACTCATTAGTTCACCAAAACTGGTTTCAAAGCAATCCTGAATCTGGTTTTTGTGGGTAGCCTGTGCCCTATCTGGGGCAAATAAATATGTGTTCACATCTCCCTGGGAAAATTGTTTCATATAACAGGCATGTAACAGGTTTCATCCAAATGATTCTCATTTCATCCCACATTAATGTGTGGGACATTTACAGAAGTGAAGCAGAAACTTGTAATTCAAAAGGTAGCCATGGTCACACATGCAGAGAAAAGAGACAGAATCAATATACAAATCCATTTTGTCTAACCCTGTAAGATTTCTGCTAATGAAACATATCAGCGCAGCTGGTAATCACATTATCACCAATGCTTAATTAGTGGAATGCAGTAATAAGGTTTCACTGCATCATTCATAATTCCAAGTTACAACTCTAAGACTGGAACAAAAATGACATGCTGCCGATAAAATTATCCATACACTCACAGTTCAGCATCGGGAAGCTAATTATTAGCTGTTCTTTGTTATTATTTTTAGGCTAAGTACTGTGATTTGAAATACCTAGTTGGATTATAAGACATCTCAGAACCTCAACATGTTTTAGGAAAACCTAACTTACTAGCTGGACACGGTGGCTCATGGCTATAATCACAGCAGCTTGGGAGGCCAAGACAGGGGGATTTTCAGGAATCTGAAGCCCACTTGGAGCATATAGTAAGTTCCAGCTAGCTTTCACTAGTCTAATATCAAAAAAAAAAAGCCAAAATTGAGCTGGAGAGTGGGTTCAGCAGTTAAGAGACATGCCACTTCATTATAAGGGCCTCTAGGCGAGAGACCACAAGGTTCAATTCCTCAGAACCCACATTAAAAAATAAAAAATGCTGGGCATGGCCGTAGATGCTTGTAACCCCAGTGTGTGTTAGGGGCGGGAGAGAGGTTCAAGAATTGCAGAAATTCACTATGGACAACTCCAGGTTAAGGGAGAGAACCTACCTCAAGCAATACATGGTTGAGCAGTAAGAGAGGATGCCAAACTTCTCCTTTGGCCTCTGCAAGCACGCACATAGGGAACACATGTCTGCACACATATGTGCATCCACCACACAGACCACAGCACACATATATTCTATATACAGACAAAAAATACAAAATAACAAAAACAGATTACTGACCTTCATTTCTAGTGACTTCTATCCACACCTCCACCACACATTTCTCCTGTTATCCTGGAAGCTGTGATTCTTGGACTGTCATTGATGTTGTCTTCCCCCTCCTTGGATAGAGCTTGTCAATCTTTAGTGTTTATTGTTCAACTCTTCCTGCCATGATATTCTTACCTTATCAGACTCTAAGGCACCTACTGATGTGCTTGCTTGTGCTCTGATGTTTTTTCTGTGTCACTGGAGTGGTTTTTTGCCACTTAGAAGAGCAACTCAAGGTCCTGGCCATTTTAATTTTCTATGTCTTCTTCCATGTATTTGAACATCACTAGAGAAAGTCACTCAATGCACTTTGACCTCTCTGGTCTCATGATTCCCATTCTCAGGTTGACCCTCAATATTGCCTGGAATTTCCTCTACATTTCTAGGGTAAAACCATCCATGACAGCCTATACCAGGTAAACACACAGGAGACCTCGAGAAACTTTCTGGAACAGTTTGCCTCGGATAATAATGCTAAACTATATCACCCTGGCTCAGTTTTGAGAAAAAAAAAAACCACAGTTAGTGTCTCCCACCAGTTTCCACAGGCGTCACCCTTACAAACTCTACACTATTCCCAACTCCACCACACACAACCTCTACCCAGAGGAAGGTTGTTGCCCCTGCTGTGAACTATAAGCAGTTTTTACCTTTTCAATCATACTTGACCCAGAAGGTTTATGATATATGTCTGCCTCAATCTCTTATTGCTTATAGATGAGACCTATCTTCTGGCCTGCCTGGTCTGATGTCTACCTGGGTGTCTCTCATCTCACATCTTTCTTGCTCTCTGCTCTCCAAGTCTTCTGGCTGTCTTTGTTTCTTTGAAGTGCTGTGGTCCTTGGACTCAAGCCTTCCCATCTACTTCCCTTACTGTTAACATGAGTTTTCTTGTATTTTTCTATAATTCCAAACAACTCTTCATGTCCCCTGATCTCCATTTAGTCTCAAATTATTTCCTCTGACAAAAGTTTTTACAGTACCAGGTTCCTTTCCTCTACATTTTTGTGGCCTGGATATATACATTTATTTGGGTGGATATTTCATTAAAGTCTGGCTCCCTCTAGTCTTTAAACTCCACACGGTAAAGGCTAGAGTTAATATTTTCTCACTAGGACATCTCCAGGGCCTATCCAACATTGACATAAAGAAGGCCCTCCCTAAATATATGTAGAATGAATAAATAAGTGAGAATGACTGTTTACTTTTTAAACAAGTTGTATATCCCAGTTTTCCTACAGAGCTTTGTTCTGAGCCTTGGGGGTCCCTCTTCAGCATCAGAACTTCATTAGCCGATATCAGCATCGTGGATATTGTTATGCAAAAGCTACTAAGTATGTATCCCTGAAGACTGTACCTCACTTAGGTTCTCCTAGGAAATGTGAGTGTGTGCACAAAGGCTGTGGATATGTAATATTAACTGACCTCCTCCTGTGTGGCTCAGAAAGCACGTTGTGATATGCCACCACTATGATTTCCTTACTAATATTGTATCATGACTTCTGAATCCTCAGTGGGTTTAAAGCAGCTGTTGGGGAATATAAGAAGTAAAATTTGATTGTGCATGGAAAATTGGCTTGCATATGAGACAAATAGCTTGGGTTTCTTTTCTCCATTTACTGTACTGCAATTATATGAAATCTCAACCTCATTGGGTTGCAAGAAACTGCAGCAGCTTTAATTAATGCTTTTGCCACAGCTCCTATTGATTATGGCAAATGTCTGTATGTCTCTCCAAATGTGGCTTCTGAGGGTTCTGCTACTTCAAAGGATTCTACTGTTGCTGTGCAAAAGAGCTCATTAAAGCTAGTGTAATAAACGACCCCTCAGCTTTGCTTCCTCCAGACTTCACACCAGCAGGTCCCAGGCTGGTTTCAGATTCCATTCCTGTTCCTTGTTTGGAAAATTTCTGCTTTTCCATGATCTGGATTCCCTATGTTTCTAGTGATAACTCAAATTTTATTTGCAACCACTTTGTTCAAGTGATCCATAAGATTCTTACATGCACTACGTACACTCAGAATACCATGTTAACAATTTGCTGAGGCACATCCCCGTCATCAATTACAAATAATTTGGTTTTATGTTTTGAAAAAACCAAATGTGATACTGGTTTAAGAAATTTCTGCCCATTTTGTCAGGGCATGCTGACTTGTTTAGGAAGAATATATGAGAACTATAAAGTGTATTATTTAGATATCCAGGTCATCTGTGGCAATCCTTTATCGGTCTAATTAGGACCAATAGGTTGCGAAATGCCTAAAGCAAATCCATTAACACTTAGCTGCCTCTCTTCTGCATGCCTACTGTGCTGACTGACAGAAGATTCAATCACCACATATTTGACGGGCTAATGATTTGATAATGCACTCGCTGTGTCAAATGTCAGGTGTACAGTATGATTGGGAACCGCCACAAAACACAAGAACATCTGCAGATGTGTCCCTCCCTGTCTTGTCAGGTAGTATCAGTAGGAAAGCAATCTCCAGCTCATGGCTGTGGTGACCAGAGGGACTGTACAGTCTCAAGGTCTCCTTTGCAGTGGTCTCCATCCGGACTGCAGTCATACAGGGTCAGGTTCATCTGCTTTGTGTGGGAAGTGGGATGTAGGTCGGTATACCCTCTGGGTTTTCACTAATTGCCTCATCTTTGGCTAGGTGCTGAGGGATCACTGGGTGAAGAAAGAAGTGACTTCATTTATTCTCAGTGATCCCGAGGGTCAGGTAAGGTGTTCTCATGCTGTGGTGTATGGCAAGACGGATGGCATTTAGTAAATGAATAGGCAAGCTTTTACATGAGTCTGTGCTGCTTTCAAGTGCTGACTGTTAAGAGAACCAACATGGATTACAATGGAGAAAAAGGTAAGGTGGCAGAACTGCCTGGCTACTCAGAAGTACAAGTCTCTCAAGTCTTTCTCTCTCTATCTCTCTCTCTCCCTTCTCCCTCTTCTTCTTCTCTCTCTTTGCTCTCTCTCCCCCCTCTCTCTCATATGTGTGCATTCTTCCTTTATTCTCTGAATTATTAAAATTTAGTTATATGACTTATTCTGGTCTTTAAATTACTCATTACATAGCATTAGCAATTATAAGCAATCACCACAAAGTAATAGGCTGAATTTTTAACAAACATTTTTCTATAAAGAGGTCCAGTACTCATTAAGAAAAGAAGCTACTGTTTTATTTAGAAGCTTTTATTGTCTGGTCTTTTGCAAACTTACTTAGAGGTAACCTTGAGAAGTTGTGACACAGTCTTGGATAGTGTCCACAGTGGCAAATCTTCACTTCTTTAGGGTATATCTAATTTGAAAAAGGTAGACAAGAGTCATTAAGAACTAAATTCATTGATTGAAAAGCAGATGGTCACACTGGGTGATGAAATCTGAGCTCCACAGTGATGCCCAATTCTACCACAGTGTGTCTATTTTCCAATGCCCAGCTCCCTTGTCTAAGCTGTACTCACCCACTAACCCCAAATACAAATCCTACTGTGCATTTAGCTTTCACCAAGAAACATTCCTCTTAGTTGTTCCCTTAGTTTGTTCAACACGACTTCTCAGTTCTACCTCATCTTAACCCTGTTTCTAACTTCTAGATCTCAAATCCAGTATCTGATCCTACCTCTGCTTCTCTGAATGGTTTTCCCAGTGTCTGAACTCCTACTTTTGCAAACTGGCAGACTCTTACTGAAAAATGTTCTCTTGTCTTTGGATTTTTGATGCTTGCTGACAAAACATAAAACTATTTCATGGGCCATGTGGATCCACATTATGAAAATTCCACTGTTAAGAGTATGATTCCCCAAAAATGTGCATCAGGACTATTTTAACCAGTGGTATTACTATTGAAATGTGTGTATAATAAACATAAAACCCAAAGAGACTTTTGAAAAATAACACTCCCTTAAATGAGTATGTTCTGATACGAGTGCTTAATTTTTCCTCATTTTTTTCTTATGGAAAATTATAAACATTTACATAGCTTCAATAAATGTCTGCTTTCTGTTTGTCTGGTTTCATAATCTTGTTCATTTACGTTTTCCAGAGTACATTAAAGCCAATTACAAACCCCATACCATTTCTCCCAGAAATACTTTAATATTTATTTCTCATTTATTTTTTGAAAAAATATAATCACCATTCTGTTAGAGAATTTAGTAAGAATTTTTAAATATACTTAATAGTTCCTATATGATAATCCATGTTTAATTTTTTTTCTTTTCTCTGATAATGTCCCTTTATTCCTGTTTGTCTATATTGAAATCCAAAATACTGATTTTTAATAAAAAGGTTGCACACATAGACCCCCTTCTCCCCCACCCCAATTCTGCTGATGGTCTTCTTTGGTGAGGTTCTTGGTATTTATTGTGGGGACCCAGATGACTCAGCCACTCCTACCCGCCTTGAGGCTCTTACAATCCCCTCTTCCACAATGCCTGTTGCCTAATGTCTTCTTGCTGAGCACTCAGAAGCAGCTCATTTCAATGATAAAAGGCTCTTTATACATTTTCTTTTCTTTTCTTGTACATAGATCTATACTCAATATATAGCATATTGTAGAAAGAGTTCCTTCAAGCAAAATTGGTAGCCATTTTCTAAAACAATACCCAAATGATAACAATATCTTTCAATTCAGAAAATATATTCAGAATAAAACTCTTAACTTCTCTGATCTGGTAGAGCGCACCTATAATCCAAACAATAGGGAGACTAAGGAAGGAGGAGTCATAGTTTAAGGCTAGACTGGGTGACATACAACAGCCAGTCAATAAAAATTCCCTGAAGGCCTCCTTTCTTGCCATCAACTTTACTTTTTTTTACACGCCACAAACTTATGTACCCCTTTTCCACGGTTTTCTCATACTTCCTATTCCAACAACCCTACTCCTAGGGTCATTATGTTAAATTTTATTTTTCCTCCCTCTGTAGACTATTCATCTGTTATTTGGGAGCTGCACTTATGTTTTTTATGCTTACTTTAAGATGATATAGTAATGAATATGCAAAATAAAACATAAAGTACTACTTTTACTGCACTGAGCTACATAATCAGTGCTGATTCTTATCTTTTGCTGGTTTATAATTGAGATTTTTACTAATTAAATTTTATAGCACATTGTTCTACATGTGTTGTATAAATTTGTGATATATATTTTTTCCTGCAGTCCTGGGGATTGGATCCAGAGCCTTGCACATTCTAGGTAAATTCTCTACCTCTGACTAAAGTGCCAAAGTACTAGTAGCTCATTCCCACTGTGTTCATTTTTTTTTTTTGGTGGGTTCTGTTAGTGGGGAGTATTAAGATAGGATCTCATGTAGCCCACAGTGGCCTTGAACCTCTGATCCTCCTTATGTCATCTCCCAAGTATTTGGATTACATGCATGAACCGCAAGGCCTGGCTCCTATTATTTTTTAACTGTAAGATTATCCCCACTCTAATAACTATGCAAGTTGTGTGTGTGTATGCACACAGCCCATAATGTGTACTTGTACCCATCACACATAAAAGCAGTTGCAATTTAAACTGCAACAACCTTTAGAAGAAATGCTTATGCATACTCAAAATCCTACTTTGTTTTTATGTTATAAACCAGTAAGTCACACCCATTCCGTTTCATACATACCAAAACTATAATCATTACTTTCCAAAAATAATCCATCTTTTGGTAACAACAAAAGAAATTAGTAAAGGAATTCATATTAATTAACATTTAATAACTGGAATTAAATCTCCTTCTGAAAAGCAGAAAAAATAGAAGGAATAACAATTTTGAGAATTTTTCAATTATAGTCAAAACTTCTCATAAACATGCCTAGCAAAAATTCAATTACCTCACTTTCTCAATAAGTCCTCTTGAAAATTCTGTTCAATTTATGTTTTAGTGCACAT
>PVHP010011147.1:0-45788 GCA_004024765.1 Zapus hudsonius
ATCTTACTCAGGAGTCTCTAGACACAGCCTCAGGTCTCACTTGCACATGTGACGAGATTCTTTCCCTTGTGCTTTACTCTGCTTCATGGATCTCACTCATGTCTTTCCAGTCGGGATTGTTTTTCCTGTTAGATTTCTTTGGTTCATATTCTAGAATCCCACAGAAAGTATGCTTATTCTCTCTCAAGGCCCAGTTCTGTTCTGAAAATATGTATCATCTAATTTTTATCATATTTCTTTCCTATGAACCTGGACCTTGCTGCAGGAAGGGCTCAGAAAGGATTTTTCCTGTTTGTCGTTCTTTGTCCTACATAGCACAGGGAGTCTTTGCCCTCAGGAAGCCGTGTCATAAATCATGCTTGCTATCTTCCATTAGGTGACACCGTGTGACCACTCTGCTTCTCCTTAGTCACCTTTGGGCATTCCTCATGCTCAAAATATGATTCTCGCAGAACAATGAAGGCTGTTTCCTTCACTGTGTTCTGGCTTGGGGATGTTTGGCATTGTTTAGGTTGATGTATTCTTCTAGTTATATATATATTTCCCCTGTCTTAAAGTCAGCCAAGGATGATGACATTAGGATACAAGATGCATTTATAACTCATGTGGCCTGGATTTGGTGCAGGTAGTGTTGAGACAATGATGAATGTCTCCTGACAAACACCAGGAGGTACATCTCAAGAACAGGGCTAATATGCCGATTCTGATCATTTGTAGTTAAACATTTTTTTAGACTTAGATCCCATGTGTGCTCCGCATCACAGATGCCAGTTGGAGCTGTGCATATGGGGTCTTGTGTAATCCTTAGGAAGTCTCTCATGTGAGCATTACTGCACCAGCTTCACAAATGAGACAGAGGAGGTAAGGGAAACAGCAGAAGCAGAGGTTGGATCGAAACCAAGGTCATCTTCTTCTACTTCCATTATCTTGCCAACTTCCTGTGGCTGCCTGTGGTGTACTGACTGTCCTTGCTTCTAAGAGGAAATACTGGCTCCTTCCTGGCACGGCCATTTTCCATGGAGGAAGCCTTATGGAACCTGGAGAATGTTCTGCAGTGGCTCTGAGGTTCCATCCGTGCAGCCCTCTGCTGGGCTGGCATGGTGGGCACAGGGTCATAGAGTGAATGAAGAATGAGGTGCTGGAATTTGTACATGCGAGACTTGCTCAGACAAATGTCAATATCTTGTCACTACTTGGCTGTAATGCAGCCTCAGTATTTGAGTCTGGCCAGAAGAGGACTGAGATATTTAGAACACTCCAGATGATGGTGCACTTGGCATTTGGCCATATGCTCTGAGTACTTGGTTATATTCCCCTCCCTTCCGCTTATGGGCTGCATGATTTTGTCTTGGCACAGTAACTTTAATAGGTATTAAAAATGTGACTGTTTAAGCGTGTCATTCTTGCAGCCTGCAGAAGCAGACGTGAGCAAGCATGGTGCAGGGCCATTACCTGCTTGCAACAGGAATGGATCCTTTTGATCTGTGGCACTGTATAGAAAAATAAGCTTGTAATCATATATAATTAGTCTATTAGCTTTGTCTTAGTGCCAAGCGTACTTAAAAAATTGCCTGGAAAAGGAGATTATGTTTATTGTGAATTCATTATGGAAAACTACATTTTCCTTCAGTTATTAACTTGGTTTTACAGCTGGCCTTTAAAGGAAGGTCTATGACTTCAGTTACTCAAGAGCTCGGTGAACATTAACCTCCATATTATTTAAATAGTCATTATAGCTTTGGCTATAAGCACTGAATATGCACCATAGACACAAGGTTGTTTTTTAAAATTTGTTTTCTATTTTGTTGTAAAAGAAAAAAAAAGTCTTGCTTCATTGGTACATTGAGTGATGGTTGACCTTTTCTTATTAAATTTCTTCTCATTTCAGCTGCGTGTAATCCTGGAAGGTCACTGGTTGGCATTAGCAACCTGGGACACAAATGCTCATGATATCACACCATAGAACTGTCCAATTAGGTTGTTTGATCTCTCATTATACATTCCGTCCCTGGCTATAGTGGGGGTGGAAAATTTCAAGAAGATATTATGCCTGACATGACTTGGTCACCCAGAAATAGGATCATCAGTGTCTCTTCTTATACCTTTGTTACACTTCTGGACATTTTTCTGTTTTTTTTTTTTTTTTTTTGCGTGTGTTTTGTCAGTCTCTCCTGGACATTAGCTTTTTACTGCGTAGCTAATGATGACAAAAGACAGGAAAGAGTGAAAAGGAGAGGCTAGGAGGAAATACACAGAGTATTGTCAAGGGAGAACTGAAAAGTTACCACCAAAGAAAACCCGAGCCGCCAAGGGATATTGTCTTGTCCATCTTACTTTGCACTTGAACCTCTAGCAAGGACAAGATGTCTTGGGAAATCAGTAACTTTCCTCCATTATCTCTTCATCTATCCTGTATCATCATTTGTTTTTTCTAAAGCATGTCTCTTTAAATGTGCTTTGGAAACTAATACTGTGGCTCTTAAATGCAAGGGATCATAGATTGTAATGAGAAGTTTTTCTTTCCTTTCCTTCCTTTTTTTCTTCTTACATTCTTCTGAACTTCTCTCCTTCTTCTCCTCTCCTACTTTTCTTTCTTATTTCCATTTCTTTCACTCCTTTCAAGTCCCTTCCCTTCCCCTTTCCCTTCCCTTCCCCCCCTCCCCTCCCTCCCCTTCCCTTCTTATACTGGAGGTTGAACTCAGGGCTTTTCACATGCTAGACAAGCTTCCTACCTTGCACCATATCCCAAGCCATAGTTTCTGATATAATAATTATCCATTGATATAATTTCTTAGTGTATAGACACAGGATGATGGACTGCTCTGTTAAGGGCTATGGTGCTTGGTGAACTAAGGAGGAGAGGCATTTGGTCTGGGAGCTGAGGGGAAGTTTCTTTAAGCAGTGCTTCCTGGTGGCATTTTAAGGGTGCCTAGGCATAAACTGGACAGAGTGCTAAAGAAAAAAAGCATTTGAGGCAGAAAACAGCATTATGAAATAATGGTAAGGAATAGAAAGGAGGCACATATGGCTGCTCTATCAGGTATAGTGGTGGAAAAGACTAGAAAGATTTGTAAGTGGGAGGTAGACCATGTGATGATTTTAGATGAAGGGTAACAATGTATTCTACCACCAAAACCTGGATGTAAAAAGGCATTATTGATAATGAATATAAAACAATAGGGGTGACATGACATGATCATATGATCTTGAACCCTGTTTACAAGTTATTTCAAGATTTTTGTTGTCTTCAACTGCAACAAGAAAACATTGATAGATGTCTGCATTGGTGAAATGAAATGTTCAGATTTGGATTTTATGAGCATTCTGTTGCAGTGTGGAGGCAAGATGAAAGAAATCCTAGAAGAGGAGTTGGTCAACCTCTTCTAGCATTCAAGACAGACACGACTGGGATGTGGACTCAGGGAACAGGTAGGCAGAGTTTGAATTTGAGAGAATGGATTGGAAGTGGAGCCAGGTTGTCATGCCTCAAGATCTGTTCTCTGTCTCACTTCCTGTAGGAAGGTTCTGTCTCTTAAAGGCTCTATAATTTCTAAAACAGTACCACCAACTGGGGACCATTTATTGAAACACAAGAGCTCTGAAGAATGCTACATTCAAATTTTAATAACATCTGACCTAGGTTCAGAGCAAGACAACCACTCAGCTGAGCCCTGCCTGAACTGGCCTTCTACCTGATCATGGATAAGAAGAGACTGTTTTAAAGCAGAAAGTGTTGAATGAGTTTGTCATATGGAAGCAGATACAGGAGCTGCTACATCCATTGAAAGAAAGCTGGAGGAGAGGACCCAGTTTGGTCTACGCTAGTTTAGTTTGGTCATCCTGACTTAGAGAAATGATGAAAAGACGTGTTGGTAGAAGGCAGGGGAATTCTGGCTGCAGCTCAGAAGATCAGTTTGGGTAGGAGCTGTAAGTCTGTGTGTGATCTCTGTGGGTGGCAATCCCTGGGGAGAGAGTGTGAGATGGGAAGAAGTCAATCAGTGGGAAAATTTTGAGGCTACAGAGGTGAGATGGAACTATAGGAAGAGAATAGAAAGAACAACAGATAAATGGCTATTCTAAGCTGATTCTGATTACATTAATGATAAATCAGCTATAAAGCAAAAATTTGGTTTATTTTACTATTGCCATGTTCAATAAAATACAGATCGAGTAGACCATGTTTACTAACCATGCGGCATGTTCAGTGACCAGCAATATAAAATGCCAAATGTTCCTTTCTTTCTTTTATCAACTTCTGGCATTGGATTCTATGGCATATGGTAAAAATACCCTTCATCAGGAAATGGGGGACTGTAGCCTGGGGGCTCTGGTTCTGAGTGTGACCCTCTAGGGAGGAGCATGCTCTCTGTAATCTCCTGGTACCCTGCCTTCCCTCCCACAGAAGACACACTCTTCATCTCCGCTCTAGAATCTTGGCTTGGGAAATGACCTCACAAACTCATTCTATCCCAGCACAAATGTGACCGATAAGCCCTTTTTGTGGAGAAGTCAGTCTTAAGCATGAGGACATTTCTCATCTAAGAGGTTCAGCTGTAGATGTGGCATCTTCATAATAATTTCATTATAATTCCTGAGATGGAGTCTTGCTGTGTGTCTCAGGCTGGCCTTGAACTCATCATACTACTATATCTGCCTCCTGGCTACAGGGGTTTTAGGTGTGAACTGGTAGGGATAACTTTTATTCATATGAGTAATTGGAGTGTCCATTTTGTACTTCGATTTTTTCATACAGTGGGAATACAACCCTCTGGCTACAGAATTGTAGAGAGTGTTTTTCGTAGAAAATTTACATCTCAGTGGACTTAATCCTTTTCTCCTCCCAAATCTGTTTTCTTTCCTGTGTTTACTTTTATAAGTTGATTAATAGCACCAAACTTCTTCCACTCTTCAGGCCCAAAACTATTGGATTTTATTTGGTGTGCTCATCTGACATCTCTTTATCTGTGATTCTGGCCTTCCTGGCACTTGCTCCCCTGTCCCTTCCTGTTGTTTAGGAATGTGGTCAAGCCTCTGGCAACTCTTGCTGGCATAAAACCTTTACCTCCTGACCCTCTTCTAAGTCTCTGTTTGATTCTAACCTGCCTTTACTTCCATAATTGCCTTTCTTATATAAGGGCTGATTGTGTCTTCATGAGTACACATGGCTGTAGTTCTGTCTTGAATGCTCCCCTAAGTCCATGTGTGGTACCCAGAGTGAAATTAATGGGAGAGAGTAGGGTCTCTAGGAGGTGGGAGCTAATAGTGAGAAATTGCAATTATTGAGGTCTGCCCTTGAAGGGGTCCTAGGGCCCCAGACCATTTTCCTTCTTTGTTGTTCCCTGGCTGGTGAGGTAAAGGTGCTTGCTTCTCCATGTGTTCCTGTCAAGGCCATCAGACACCATCACTCAAGGCCCACAGCACTGGGGTGTCCAGTCATGGAGTAGGACCTCCAAAGCCATGAGCTAAACTCTTTTCTCTTTATAAGTTAATTATTTCATGAGTTTCTTTATGGTAACATGAAACAAGCTGATGTGCACCTCTTTCATGGTGCTTTTCCCTTTAGGAAAATTTAAACTTCCTAATAGAGGAGCAGTCCTGGTTCTACTGACCTGTCTTCTTCTTCCCTTTCCACTGCCAACCTTGAGCTGGCCATTCTCTCTGCTGGCTTCCTTGGTTTCATCTGGATGAAGAAAGAGCTCAAGACAGCAGCCTCAGTCTATGTATCTGTCTCCTCCAAGGAACAGGATGTACCTTAACTTGGAGCCTTAGAAAAATGTCAGGTTTCACTTGTGGGATTTTCTTCAAGGAATCGCTGGCCAGGCTGTGATGATTTTGTCTCACTCTGTCCTACACTCTCCTACACTGAGCTCTAGGAATTCACCCAGGTGAACTCTAAACCTACCAAATCAGATAGTTCTGGTTCCAGGAAGCATCCACCATGAGCCTTCTTACTTTTTTTTTTTCACTTCTGTAGAAATGGATGTTTGTCTACCCCTCCTTTGCTGGAGAAATCCACTCCTCATCTGTGTCCCAGCTGTTAAGTGCCTTCACCATGAAGATCACCATGATCTCCGGCAGTGCAGCCAGAGCTGCCCCCTTGTTCTCCATGTCCCCTCTCAGTCCTGAGGTCCTGGGGGAAGCGGTCATGCTAGCTGCACACAAACTTTGAGCCCTCTCCATAAGTAGTGCTCAGCTCCTGAGGGATGAAAGAATGAATGAGCGAGACAGTAACCCAGGGGCCTGAGCCTGATGTGCCAAGAGTCACTGTCCAGCTGCGTGTGCTCAGTGACTGTCAGTGAGTGCAGCCTCAAAGGCAGTTCCCTGTGGTCCTCTGTGTCTCTTGGAACCATCAGGCCATATCAGGCCAGGAGCTACCTGTTCAGCTGACATCCCAGGTTACTCTTTTCAGCTGTGAATTGGAACGGCCCAATTAAATAGTGTTTTAAAGCCCTGAATTCTTCTTGTTAAGGAGAGCAACCTCAACTATTCAAACACCCCTTTCAAAGTTGTACTTTGTTTGACACAGAGAGTAGATCACTTTATTTTAACAGAAATATCTTTTAAAATATACAGTGATCAATATTTTCTGCTTCATTTTATTTATTTCAGTTAAAAGTAAAAATCTCATCCCTATGTTCATGTTAATAGATTGACTCAGATTTCATTATTTTTATACATCTTCAAAATATCAGTCTACACCCCTGTATACATACATATATGCAATATATATTTATTATATGCTATATGCTTTTATGTGAATCTATTACATGAATATGTAAACTATTTATAAATTATGTTTAGCATGTTGTTCAGCAGAAGTGGGGTCATGATGTCTATTGTTCTACATTCTATTTTTTATGCATTAAAATTGGTCAATATCCCACTTCAGTGCTTATAGAGATCTCGTTTTTAATAGTCCTTTTACTGTTATTCTCATATAATAAAAGTTTAAGTTGTTTCCAAATTTTCACTCTTTTCATCTACTTTTGCATGTGCAGAGGGGTATTAGAGTATACATGTACACTTTATGGACTTTCTTATTTTTTATTTTATTTATTTTTTACAAGAATATTCATATATATATATATATATATATATATATATATATATATATATGGAGAAAGAGGGGGAGAGAGAGAGAGAGGAGAGAGACAATAGGCATGCCAGGGCCTCCAGTCCACCACAAAGGAACTCCAGACACATCTGGATTATGTGGGTACTGGGGTTCTTCGGTTCTGGAGGCAAGTGCTTTAACTGCTGAGCCATCTCTCTAGCCCTGAACTTTATATATATATATATATATATATATATATATATATATATATATATGTATGTATGTATGTATATATATATATGCAGCCACGGTATTTTTCAGGAAGGTGGTACTAATTCTTGTTTGAAGTCAAACCTACATTTGACCTCATCTACACAAATACTAGACATTATTAACATTTTTAATTTTTGCTAGTTTGATGGATAAAAGCGTGATTCACTCATTTAGTTAATTTAGATTTAATATTTATGTCTATCTTTTCTAGATCTTCACAGATTTCTTCAGAATTCTATCATGTCATTTATCATCCCTAATTTTTATATTTTGCTGTTTGTGTTTCTTCCACAGTCTGTGAAATTGTGTATGTGTGTGTGTATCCGTATGCATTTATCAAAGGTTGAAATTATCCACATAAATTTCTGCTAAGGGACTACATATATGCAGTAGATTAGAGAAAACAAAAGTTGGCGGAGCACCTTTGAGCCTCACAGGTCCTTATAAAATTAGATATCACGTTTCAGCCTCAGCCTCTCAGTTCTTCGACACTTATCTGCCATGTATTCATTTTATCTATAAAGGAGCCAGAGCACAGGTTTTTAAACCAGTAGGCTGTGAATTTCTGTGGGTAGAAGTCTGGAGCCTGTGAGGTGAGGTGGAAAAGGAAACTGCATCTTTATGGGCACTGATCTCCTGAAAGTTAGTGTTCTTTCAATTATAAATGCGAGCAACAAACTGCGGAAATATAAACAGTTGCTAACACCAATAAAAACCAGAATTTTAAAATCACATTACTGTTGAAAAACTTGAAATATCTCTACTGTAATATGCAACCAGACTTTGTTATTTTATAAAGGAACGCATATATTCCTCTACCTTTTTATTGCAAAGGCATTTAATTCTGATCATTGCATTTTAGGATAATAGGTTCTTTTTTCAACTGTGTGTCTCTCTCTCTCTCTGTGTGGGTGTATTGCACATTTGTGTGTGTATAATCCTATGCATTTTATTTTGTGGATTTTTTAATAGCTTGTGGTACTAAAGATTAATCCCAGGAACTTATTCATGCTAGGCAAGTGCTTTACCACTGATCTGTGTCCCCAACCTTTGATATGAAGGATTTACAAACATTATTTTGGAAAGGAATTTTGAGGTTTCATCAGAATTTTAAAGCACCCAAGGCATTGTAGGTAAAGAATTCCTCAGCCATAAAGGGTTCAAAAGTTTCTCAAAGATTCTAGTTTGTTCTTTTCCAAAATGCTTTGTTTCTTTTCTGTGCCTGGCCTCTCTTCATGGTGTCCTTCCTCCTCAGTCCCGTTCCTCCAGATCCTGTGACTGCTAGTACAGATGCCTAAATGCTTATCCAGGTATATTCCTGGAAGCTTTTCAAATGCTGTATCACAAATTTTAGCATCCACCAAAATCAACGTTCAATAAAATTTTACTGTAAAAGTTTGAAAGAATTATAATTTTATTTTTAAGTCCTTGGTTATGAGAAAGTATTCTAATTTACAACTGGCCATTCCTTCTTCACAATCATTGTGCTTACTCAAAGATTCTTGTAAAGTGGGAAAATTTAACATACAAATTACTTTCTAAATGTAATGACATTTTTATGAGCACTAAATTTAACAATTAATGAAGTTGACATAATGATATCTTTTGTGTACATTTAATTAACCATTTGGAAATAGTCTTTGCAGTTTTTATGTTTTAGAGACATTTTCTAAAAAGTCCGTTTTACATGTTCTAAAACATAAGGTCTTTGGCACTGTGTCTTCTCTGTTTGTGGGAGAAAAGCCCTGAGGCCAAAATAATGGCCTTGATTTATCTTTTTGGTTGAGAAATAATGTTTGTGTACATTTATGGGGAATAATATGATAATTCCACATATATGCATTGAATACTGATCAAATCATTAATAAACACTTATCGCCTCTGAAATGAATCATTCTTATTTGCAGGGAAATTTTACTTATGTTGAAATCTATCATAGATATACAGTAGTGACAACTCTGCTATCCAAAACTAGATCTAACTTCTCATGCCTAACAGGGTTTTGATGTTCTACATCTAACTTCTTTCACTACCCGACTCTACCTTCCAGTCTCTAGTGCTGACTCTTCTATTCTGTTCTATGCGACTGACTTTTTGCTGTTCAAAGTAGAATACATATGGTATTTGTTTTTCTATGTCTGGCTTATTTCACTTAACAATGTCCTTTCTTTGCATCTATATTGCTGCAAGTATAATAAGATTTCATTCTTTTTATGGCTAAATAACATTTCATTGTGTGTATGTGTACATGCATGTATATGGACCATTCTGGTATGAGTTTGGAAGGCCAAAATGCTGAGAGAAAGGTGGACAGGGGAGGTTCAGTTCATGAGGTTTCAGTGGTAAACAAGGAATCCATCAGGAATAGGATTAGAGGCAGTTCATTGTGTCTCAGGGCAAAGGATCTGGGTGAATTGTGCTCATGTCCTGAGAATTTGAATGAGGCTGGATTTAAAAAAAAAAGCAATGGCTAATTTATTCGGCAGAAAAAAAATCTCAAAATAGGATGACACTGAGGCTGTGTCATGGCTACTGCTCATTGCTCTGCTCCATGAGAACATCTCAAGTAACATTGAGGTTGTGCTATATTTTTTGTTCTCTGCTCATGTCTGCAGTGAGAGACAACATCTCAAGATAGGGTGGTTTTGAGCCTATGTTCTGGTTACTACTCACTGTTCTGCTCCAGGTCTGCAGTGAGAGAGAAAATCTCTGGATATGATATTACATTTCACTGCTCTACTCCGGGTATACAATGAAGAAAGCAACAAGCAGAATAAAAGGATTTGGAAAATGTGCCATTTGGTGGGGAAAGAGGGAGCTTAAAGCGGAAAACCAACCTGGTGCTGTGAAAACAGCTATAATGGTTAATGAGATCTACACCACTAACAAGACACCTTCTGCATTGCACGGGGACAATGGAAAGATGCCATGGAGGCCAGACCCCACTGATCACAGACTTCACTTTACAAAAATCCAAATTAATTTGGACGAAGACCCCCTAAACTGAGAATTCTGCTGAAGAAGCTCCCTGCTCAAACACCACCACCCCCTAGTGAAATGGTTCCCCAAGGTGAATCTGGAAGGCACACAGAGGCTAATGCCACTGTGGTTCAAGCTAGAGCTCAACCTGGACACAGAGCTGAGCAGCAGTGTCCATATGGGACTGGTTTTGTGAGCGTGAAAGATATAAGATGGAGGGGACCAGAGTCACTAAGAGATGATGACGTGAGGTTGTTAAAATGATTGCTAAGTTGAAATATAGATCCCAGGGTATTGGAGATGCTTTGACCCAAGAGAGAGAGGAAATGTGTGCTGTGGGCCACAGAGCTGGAGAAATGGCACTACAAAGACCTTTGGAGCTCACTTGATTGTGTCATGAGCCCCACAGGCCAGGCATAGAGTTGTAGATTTGGTGATTGCCCTGCTGGATTTCAGTCTTTCTTTGATTTTTATCTTCTCTTGCTATGTCCCCACCCCTTCCTATTGGGATGGGAAAGTTTTCTTTATGACATGGCAAATGTAAGTATGAAGTTTGTTAATTTCATTGGGTGTATAAGTTAAATAATTTCTTTGAGTCTCAGAAGAGACTTTGGCCTTTCAAATAATATTGGAACTGTTAGACTATGGAGTTTGTGGTAGTTTTGAATAGATGTCCCCCAATAGAATTTATTATAATTGTAAATTGTCTCCAGCCTTCTAGCTGGAGGAAGTGTCACTTTGGCCTGGCCTCCTGGGGTCATGACACCCTTTCTAAATTGGATGCAAAATTCTAGGGATATATATTCAAAACAGCAGCTGGAACCCAAGTCTAGCAATTCTGCTATTTTGTGAGTTACAGTGTTACAGTGTGCTTGCTTCTGGAGGTGCTGTCTCTGTCTATGCTTGGATCTGTGAAAGGGGGCCAGCCTTTTTCCTTAACTTCCCCTGGACCTGTTATTTCAATAAATACTTTCCTCCCCAAAATTGTGCCTGGTTTGGAGATTCATCCCAGCGGTGTGTGGCTGACTACGACAGACTTTGGCCTTTCAAATAATATTGGAACTGTTAAAGACTATGGAGTCTTTTGAAGTTCTATTGATTATAGGTTTTCATTAAAAGGTGGCTTTGATTCTATGGAGACATGAGTAGGAGGTTAATGGCTTAAAATTGATATGTTACGATGTCAAGTTGACTGGGGCAGACTGTGATGACTAATATTGTCAATGGGGCAGTTACCTAGGGCATAAATCTCTTAACAAATCTGCAAAAGAGTTTCTAGATTTGGTTAATTCAGGTGGGAAGACCCATCCTAAATGTGGGAGGCGCTATGCCGTGAGGGAGGGTCATGGACTGTGCTGTAGAGAGTTCCACATTGCTGGGACGAACTTCCAAATGTATCCATACAGTTGATGGGAGGAAGGGATTGGTTTCAACCTTACAGATCTAGGGGATGGTCCGTCAAATGGCAGGAAAAGCTGCTTCTGTACATATAAACAGAAGCTATCACTAGCAATCAAACACCAGAAGTAATAAGCACAAAATAGGAAAAAAACAACAGAGACTCAGAGAGAGTCAGATCTGCACCCAAACACACCTTAAGGTTGGACCCCAAGGATCTGCCCCAGTGGAAGTCCAAGTTACAAGCTTTAATAAAACACATGAGTTTCCCAGAGGACCACACATTCTAACTACCACAGACTGAATGAGAGTGAGCTGACCATCATTGTTCCCTGCTTCCTGACTGTCAAATGACTCTGACCAGCTGCCTCAAGCTTTGCTCACATACCTTCCTAACCATGAAGGACTATGTCTCCTTAAACTAGCAGCCAAAATAAATCCTTCCTTCCGTAAGTTGTTTCTTGTCAGCTTTCTTTTCTCACAGCAATAGGAAAAGTAACTAATACACTTCCCTTTACGTTTTTTTTTTGTCATTTTATCAAAAAAAGTGCTATATTGATATATGGGTATAAACTCTAAGAATGAACTGTGGGAAAGCGCTGTCCAGATACTTTTATGGACCTTACAAATAACTTTTCTGAGATTATTGCTGTGAGTTTTTTTTTCTGTTAATTTCCTATCTTGTGACACCCTGAACAGAAATCTTATAACCTGCTTAAAGCGATGTAATTGTAATTAGCTTTTCTCTGCCTTAGTTTTCCTTTTACCTGAGCATCACGGGTGACCAAATATTGGTCAGGAATGTTAGGAAATATTCACTGATATTGCTGGGTGTGGTGGCATGTGTCTTTAGTCCTTGCATTTGGGAGGCAGAGGCAGGAGGATAGCCATTAGTTCAACATCACCCTGAGACTACTTAGTGAATTCCAGGTCAGCCTGGGCTAGAGCGAGACCTTAGCTCCAACAATCAAACAAAAAAGGAAATATTCACTGATCTTAAACTATGTTCTTGGGCCTCCTTCCTCAGTGACCTGGTTGCACTCCTGATCCAGAACAACGTGTGCATGAATGAAACATGCTGAGTGCATTGAAGACAATACATGTTAAAAGTAATGAATTGCCTACAGGATTGCTACAGAATTATTGAAAGCAACAGGTGGGCTTAGCGTGATTGCATTTGTAAACAGAGTGTGCATTTTGGATCAACAGACTCCGACAGGTCTAAATCCTTTCCTTTAAGAGATGTTTAAAGAATTATTTGGAGTCAAAAGTTCCTAGCCCTTTACTCAGGTTTCTTGTCCTTTGCTCATTTCATACTAATTCTTCGCATACTACTGTGTTTTGCGCTTTAATAAAAATACCAATGAGTGTCCATTGGCAGATGTTACAGAAACATCAGATCAGAGGCAAGAGCAGAAGCAGCGGGTTTACCCTTGGTTTATAGAACTGCAAGGCTGAGTTTTCCATCTTTGAGGCTCTGCTCCAAGAAGCAGCTAGCCAACTCCGAGGCAAACAAGTCTAAGAATGGGTTTCTATAGTTCAGGCACTAACTGGGCACTGCTGTACCCTTTTCACTGCTATCCAAGGAGCCTTGAAACCCACTGCTTCCTGTTGCCTCTGCTCTTATGTCATCGCCATTGGCTCTCTGTTCTTGGGGCTGCCTTCTTTTCCTTTTCATAGCTTGTTATTTATTTTTTGTTACTTATTTTTAAAATACTTTTCACCAATATTTGCAATCTGTTCACTGTAACTCTTTAGAATTTGGCTGAAATCCTCTTAAGGTATTCTCCTGCCTTTTCATTTTGGAACCTCTGGTCTTTTGTATATTGCCTTTCTCATTGTGGGTGTTCACACATATTCTTTGAGTGAATCACAGGTTGCTACTAGAGATGGTTTCCTAAGCTTACTGATGAATGATATAAACATAGCAATTCTGGAAAGAAGAGGTTCTAGGTCGTGTTGACATTGAGGGAAAGTGCCTGACCTCCCCAGGTAGAGGTTGGCTCCCTCATTCCTCCTGCTGTTGGTATACAGGGCTCAATAGGCTACCTCTCTCTGCCTTCTGCATGTGTACATGGTGGGCTGCGTGCAGCAGGCCAGCCAAGGTCACAGTGGTTATAATCACTCTTACTATCTTATGTTTCCTTGACTTGCTTTGTGGGCACTGAGCACCAGACTCTGTAAATTATGTGGCAAGGTCCATTCTCTGAGCAGAGCTAGACGAGTGACTGCCACATACAATGTCTTTCCTTGGGCTTCTGCTGAGCTCAGTTCCTGAAGTTACATTACAGGCATTCTTTTTATCAAGCTTCTAACTTATGTAATTAAGTAGTTATTATAAAAAGGCTTCTGACACTATATGAAATGGAATGTCTACAGTAGTATCTTTGCCAGATCCTGCTTATGTATCTTGTGAACCACAAAAATGAATATTGAATCATTTTGATGGAAATCCCTATAACATGTATGGGACAGTATCATTCTCACTATCACCAGAAAATATTGAGTATAAGTTTCTTATGTAACTGAGGTCATTGGTATTATCTCTACTTAACAAATATTTATTAAATTTCAGCTATGTGTCACACATTGCGCTAAGCATTGAATCTTGATTTGCAGATTTCTTACCACCAAAGTTTCTCTTCTCTGGATTATTTATACAGATTGCTGTTTTGCTGTTTTATATTAAATTTGGAGTTTTGAGTAATGATAAGGTAGACTTTTCTGCCTAGGGCATCAGATTTGATGAGATTTGATGAGAGTCAGACCAACGCTGACTCATCATGTGTCTGAGTGTCCTTTTTCTTCTTCTAGACATGGGCGTTCTCCCAAGAAAGAAATAGTTTATGTTTGTCCAAAGTGAATCTCAACAGGAGCTGTAATCTTTAGGTCACAGAGTTACTGATTTGATTGTGCAGTCTGCAGTGAAAATTGATATAGAGCCGATACACCATATGTTGTACTTCAGGTATGCTTTCAGTTCTGTACATTTATTTCTTTATAATGAAAACATATTGGTTGCAAAGCTGAAAGAAGAGAGCATTACTGCAATAAATGTAAGTTCTAAATTAATGTTAACTAAATCAATTTAGGTTTTCACATTTCTCTTTATAGATGATTTTTTGGCTTGTTAGAGTCAAATTTGGCTAATGGGATATTGTACTCTGTGAAAGTTACTGTGGTAGTTTGAATGTTCCCCCAATAGATTCAAAAATGTATTAAAGATTTCTCTCCAGCCTCCTGGCTGGAGGAGGTGTCACCTTAGCCTGGCCTCCTAGGGTATTTCTAAGGTGAATATAAAATTCCAGCCATACATATGCAAAGAACAGTAGAAGCTGAAGTCTGGCAGTCCTGTTGTGTTTGCTGGAGGTGCTGGATGGGTTTTTTCTCTGTGCTTGGATCTGTGAAACGGGGCCATCCTTTTCTTGAACTTCCCCTGGATCTGTTACTTTAATAAATACTTTCCTCCCTGAAACTGTGCCTGGTTTGGAGATTCATCCCAGCGGCGTGTGGCTGACTAAGACAGCATCCCTAAGCCTGCCCCCGTGTGAAGTGGTTCCTAGTTTCCCCTTGACTTGCACAGTGTAGAGGCTTGGGAGATTAAAGTGGGTATGTTCTCATGGAGACCAATATCCATCTTTAAGTGGTATGGGATAATAGTAACCTCCTACTTTTCTGTCTCCACTTTTCCTTAGGACACTAGCACTGTCCTAGCACTGGGGCATTTTTCTTCATGAAGAAGTCTTCTGAATGGACACTCAATTCTTCCACACTTAGGTTTTTGATTCTGAAATCTCATCACATCTTTGTGGTTCACACACAGATGTCAGTAATCCACTGAGCCCTTCACTTGCTGGCCTTTAAAAGTGAATCCAGTAATCCCCCTTTGGGACCTTTTTCATGTGTGAAGTATTAAAAGATATAATGGGCAACTGCTATTTAGCAGGAGGGTGCCTGGGGCCATAAACATCCTAAGGTGTGCAATGCTTATAATAGTTCCATTTAAAATGTCCAAAGTGGTGCTGGAGGGATTGCTCAACAGTTGGAGGCATTTGCTTGCAAAGCCTGATGGCTCCGGTTCAATTCCCTAGTATCCACATAAAGCTAGATACACAAAGTGGAGCATGCATCTGGAGTTTTTTTTACAGTAGAACTCTCTCTCTCTCTCTCTCTCTATCTCTCTCTCTCTCCTCTCTGTTAAATAAATAAATATATTTAAAAGTTGCTTTTTAAAATGCCCAAAGTATTTCAGCTAAGAAACAAAGATTTCACTTTGGTCTTTATTGGTTGATACTGCAACTGTTTATTGAACACCAACTGAGTGCCAGACACTGTTCTGGGCATAGAGGATGCAGTGGCAGCTAAAACTTCCTCCTGTGAAGGGTGTGTGCAAAGGATTAATGCAGTAATTGTTCTGTGTGTTCTGTATGCTTGTTGGTTTGTCATGAGCATGATGTGAATGATCTCATATGGAGTCGTGGGAGGCTACTGCACAGTGTGAACCTGCCTTATACAGAAATCCTGGGTCTTAGACCTACTTGTACTTATGGAGTCTGTCTGCACATCTGAGGGACAAAAAGGAGAAAACTCAGAGGGCCAGAATATAAGGATTGCCATAGTCGTCAGCCACATGCTGCTGGGATGAATTTGCTAACCAGGCACAATTTTGGGGAGGAAAGTATTTATTGAAGTAACAGACCCAGGGGAAGTTAAGGAAAGAGGCTGGCCCCCTTTCACAGAAGCAAGCAGAGAGAGAAAAACCCACCATTAGCACCTCAAGCAAGCACACTGTAACACAGTAACTCACAAAATGCAGAACTGCCAGACCTGGGTTCTGGCTGCTCATTTGCATATGTATCCCTAGTATTTTACATCCAATTTGAAATAACTCAGAGCTAGGCCCCAGGAGGCCAGGCCAAAGTGATACCTCCTCCAGCCAGACAGCTGGAGACAATTCACAATTATAATAAACACAATTATAATAAATTCTATTGGGGGACACCTATTCAAACAATCACAGGGATGTATTGACTCCAAGATTGATGATTAACTCTAGCCAGGTTTAGGAGTTAGTGCCATGATTCTAAAATAATAAGCATCAGTAATGTTTTATAAAATTTACTCTTAATTTATGATCAGAAGCACAACTGAATCTCACAGTGTTTGAAACATGAGCATATAACATCCAGGAATTTTATTAAATATTAAATTATTAATAATTGTAATGTCATAAATTTTTGAAGATAGCATTATTTCAGTAAGTGTATTGAATAACTGAAAATGAAGGAAACACCAGAACCTTATAGTTCTTTAAAAAAGAGTGCTGATTTTGGGGGCTGAAGAGATAGCTCAGCAGTTAAGGGACTTTTCTGCAAAGCCTAATGAATAACCTGGGTTAGATTCCCCAGTACCCACATGCAGATGCACAAAGTGGTACATTGTTTCTAGGGTTTGTTTGCAGAGGCAAGAGACATTGATTTGCTCATTCTCTCTCTCTCTCTCTCTCTCTCTCTCTCTCTCTCTCTGCTTGAAAATTAATAACTAAAATATTTTTAAAGAGTACTGTTATTACTCTAAAATATGTAAAATGAGCTTCTATTTTTTTATCAAGTAAGTATATTAGTTATCTTCTCATTATTGAGACAAAATACCTGACCCAGAGCAGTAGGATGTATTTTGGATTCTAGTAAAAGGTCACGGTGGAGAAGGCATTGTGGCAGGAGGTTGAAGCATAGCTGGTCATATTCAGTCTACAGTGAGGAGCAGAAATGGTGAATGCTGCTGCTCAGCCGGCTCTCTCCTTGTAGACAGTCCAGGACCCCATTACATGGAGGTGCTGCCCACAGTTCAGGTCCGTCTTCCCACCTCAATGAATGGAATGAAGAGACTCCCTCATAGGTGATTCTGGGTCATGTCAAGTTGACAATCAGTTCAGACCATCATAAGTAAAATAATATTAGGACTATTGAATGCATACCCTATTTTATATTTTTTGAGATGGTTCTGCAGAGATGTGTGAAGATGCATAATTTGCTTTTATATATTAATGTTGTAGAAATACCCAGTGCAAAAGACAGAGCTGTTTCAGCAAGAGGAGAGTGGAGTTTGCTTTTACGTCCAGGGGGGCAGGTGGGGCGTAGGTCCAAGCATAGAAAAGTCTTGTCCACAAGCACTGGTTACAAAGGAATTTTATGGTAGGGTACAGAGATGTGTACGTGACATTAGGCATGTAAATTAACAAGGAAGCAGATGCCTAATCTAGCAATTTACATTTTATAATGGGTTCCAGAGAAGTTCAGATAATCCTCCCCAGGTATTCTCCTGCCTCATCTTTTCCTAACTTCCTTATCACAGTTAAAGCAATTTGTCTCACTGAATTTCAAAGCTCTGGTAGTTTCTCACCTCATGCTATGTGACTGGCCATCTACGGGGGGGGGGGCTGCAGAATGTAACAATGAATAAGGGGGGCACGACAGTAAGCTCATGCTCATTTTGCTATAATATTAATAACACAAAAGAGTGGTTTTCATTATGGTGTCTTCCTAATGCACATACTGTACTTTGCTCATATTCACTCCTTTAATGAATAACTTCTTGTTGGCTTGTATTGTGTGTGGAGAAATGTTTGATCATATGCCTGGATTTTCTGCTAAGCTTCTGTACTCTTTCTGATTCCCAGCATCTTTCTTGGACTTCCCATCTCAACACATGGTCTTTTCTGAAATCACCTTACAGATCGTTCCCCTCCCCTGCTATTATCTAACAGACTAAAACCTTAGATATGCTCAGATAGCCAAGCCTAAAGCCATGATTTACTGCACTTGAAGCCATAGCAAAGTAGGTTTTGTCCTAGGATAATGAGCCTTATTAAGATAAAAGTCTATTACAATTTACCATTTTACTTTCCCTACCTCCAAACACATTCTCTGGTCGTAGGGACCCTACATCTTAACTAGTAGAGAGCCCTGTTAATGGGATAATGGAGGTAATCAGGATATGCCTATTCCTCAAGTGATTATTCCTTGGTACTTTATGGAATTCATAAGAGGTGTATTGTCACTGAGCACGTCTGCCCTCCATCAGGAGCAATATTTGGTTTCCTTGACAACCTTATGTGCAACTAAACACAAGAATAGACCGTGAGTTTCACAGCTGTCTTCAGTCCCTTGTTGCTAAAGATCTGATGAGAGACCTTTACCAGCAACCCTGGGGAATTGCTTCTTGGCTGATGTCATCTGCAACTGCTTATCTCTAATTTCCACTGTTCTGACCCTTAAGAATCAGAGCCACCAAAATGTCTGTTACTTGCTCCAGATCATATTAATAACTTGGTTCTGGTTTGGTAATGTCCTATGTATGTCTCTGTGCACTAAGTCCAGAGGATAAGGGTTAATTTAAAATTTTCCTTCTCTTTTGGACCCAAATGTAAAATAAACTGTGCTTATTAGTAATACAATGAAGCCTCATTCGCCTACAGCAGCCTGTAACTTGCGTTCTAAGTAAACTCTTGTGTACACATGTGGTCCCCCTTGTCACTGCTCTAACAAACCCTCTGGTGTTTCTGTTCTCCAGCTTTCTTCCCCACAGGAGACCCTCCACACGTGAAGAGGAAGGCTCCTCAGTAAACATCGTACCTCCCCTTGCTCTTTGCAGAGAGTTTAGTGATTGCTGACTTCCTAGCTAACGCATCCATCACACATCCCTTATCTTGCCTCTCCCTGACTCCATGAAACTCACCTTGACTATTGACACAGGAATTGGAGCTCCTCTGCCAATGCACTAATACAACACCCAGCACACCAATACTTTTGGGTGCCTCCAGATTCTTGTCCTCTGAATTCAAAGAATGAAATCCACAGACCAGAGGGTAAGGTTCAGAAAGATTTTATTATAGCTTAGAGATTTAGGAGGGAACACTTGAAGGGAAGGGGGTATTGAGTGTAGAAAGGAAGGCATAGCTTTTGGCTGAGGAGGCATGAAGGGGGTTGAGAAGCCCACTTGAGAATCAAGTGTAGGTTTTTATGTGAACCCTCTAGATGAACAACTGGTTTTATCAGTCCAGTTCTGATATCCCGTGTCTGGGGTCAGGATTTTTGGAAAGGACCAATCTTCCCAGAAATCTGAATTTTCTAGAATGGCCCTTCTTGTGGAAGGGAGTGGAAGGACTCCTTAAGGGGAAAGACAAGCCAAGGCCAGACCCTTCTGATATTTCTGAACTGTAGTCAAGTGCAATGACCTAGATTTTTTCCTACTGGCCCACAGTTCCCATATTTAGGCAAGAGAAAGCTCTTCACTTTGGGACCATAAAGCCCCTAAATTGCCTCACAATAACACTTTCCAAATTGCTCTTTCTAATGCAAATCTCACCCCTAGACAAGTGGAACCCTTCCTCATGTCCCTTCTGTCGGGTTCCCGGCTCCCTGGCAGGTCCTTTTCTGCTTGTTGTCAGCCCCTGATTGTGGAGTCCTGCTCTCTCTGAGTCTCAGCGAGGCTACCATCTCTTCTGCTGGATATGGAGTCTGTCATTTGAATGTTCAGAGTATCTTGTTGCCCATTACTTTGTGGGTGGAGCTAATTGCTAACAGGTTCCTTCAGTGTGTCATCTACATTGTGATGTTCTTATTCATTATGAAATTTCATGGAAACTTACGGGAGGACTCAGAAAACATTTGTTGAATAAATTCATCATAAGGTCATCATTGAGTTAATCAAATTTTTTTTTATTAAAGCAAGTAACTTCTGACTTATTTAGAGATGTTCTAATGTTGTCTTTCAGAACTGATAGATTTTAAACTGGAGCCTACCTATAGTAGTTTGTCATTCTGAATGAAATCTGAAAGAAATGCCCAAGCTCCACCCAGAGCAGGGATTCTCCTTTGCCTGTCCCTGAAATTGCTTTCCCACAACCTGTAATGAGCTTGGACTGCCCAGCACATCCAAGTGTTTCCCTGTTTCAGCAACTTGTCAATGGGCCTCTTAAGAACTCTAGTTAATTCTGCAGGAAATACAGGATTCACTTTGAAATATGTAATATTATTAACACAAGTACTATGAATTAACATCATGACTAGGCATGCATTGAAAATTAGATGTAGTTACCCTCTCTCTAGTAATGAAATTTTAAAGTGAACATAATAGAGTTTCAAGGCATTTTAAGCTGGAAATGAAATTCCAGAGTTATGATTTTTGTAAAGATAATGGCAAACCATGAGAGCCCAAGAATGGTTCTCCTCTGAACCCTGAACGTGCTGTGGTTTCTTTTTTTGTCTGAAAAGATGAATTAAGGCTTCATATAAAAGGCTTTAAGTTCCCTTCTTTGTAGTTTTATTTATTTATTTATTTATTTATTTACTTGTTTGAGAGAGGAGAGAGAATATGAATTAGAGCTCCATGGCCTCTTTCTGCTGCAAATAAACTCTAGACATATGTATCATTTTGTGCATCTGACTTTATGTGGTCACTTGGGATTTAAACCTGGGAGAGCAGGCTTTGCAAGCAAGTGCCTTTAACCACTGGTCTTCCCAACCCCACTCCCTTTCTTAAAAAGAGAGAGAGAGAGAGAGAGAGAGAGAGAGAGAGAGAGAGAGAGAGAGAGAGAGAGAACAAGCCAGGCCTTCCTGCCACTGCAAACCGGAATTGTAGATGCATGCACCACTTTGTGCCTCTGGCTTTATGTGAGTACTAGGGAATCAAGCCTAGGTTGTTAGGCTTTGTCAGCAGGAGCCTTTAACAGCTGACTCATCTCTTCAGTTCTTCTTTTTAAAAGCATGGAGGTTCTGATCAGCCAGTTTCTGCCAGGTATCCCTGGATGCAACACCTGGATTCCTTCCTCTTCTCATTTGCTGAGGCCTCTTGGGAAGGGATGATGAAGGCCCATCTCCCAGTTCAGAAAATTGACCTCAGTAATATGGCGTTAAGACCTCTGCTGACCACTGAGACCTGCCGATACACCTGTCCTTTCCGCCTTTCCTCTGTCACATTTTGGCAATCTGGCTGTCACTGTAGCTCAGGCCTGTTCCTGCCTGGCTTCGGAGTTCTGATGTGAGTCCTGGCCTTCTGATAGCCAACAGTATGAAAGCTGAATGTCCTTGCATGTGTGTCCTTGCGTGGTGGCAGCTCTGTGTTCCTCTCCTGCGTGTTTTCCTGAGACCACACATATGAGGCTAGCCGGCCCTCTCTCCTCTCCTCTCATCTGACCTTGCTGATGTCTACACACACTCTCATCAGCGCCCTTTGTCTTTTTAACAACATTTATTTGTGAAAATATATATATTTATTTTTATATGTTTATGTATAGGTATTTACCACCTGAGTCTTTAAGGGTATGTTTCAGTGGTATTAAATACATTCTCATCACCTGTATTGAGTGAGAGCTCTTTCCATCTCCAAGACCTGAAATTCTGCTCAGTAAAGCACATCCCTCACCCCCTCGTCCTCTGCCCCAATCCCAGCTTCTGGGAGTGCAGTTCCACTTTCTGCCTTCTGACCTCATGTAAGTATCATCATCCAGTGTCTGTCTTGTGTATGACAGGCTTGTTTCACTTTGCACAGTCACCACGATGTCCCCGAGGTTTACCCACATTGTATTATGTGACAGAAATTACTTTTTCTCGAGCCTGAACACTCCATTGTATGTACACACTGCCTTTTGATTATCCATTCTTCTAGTCATGCAGACTGGGGCTACTTTTCCACATTTCAGTTACTACAAATAAAGCTCTTTTGAGCCCAAATGTTTCTTGAAGGCCTTGCTTTCAATTCTTTTGGTTAAGTACAGAGAGTGGAATTTTCAGGTCATGTTGCATTTCAGATATATTTTTAGAAACGATCATACTTTTTTCCACAGTAGCTTCACAACGTTACGTTCCCAACATAGCACGTGAACTTTAATTTCTCTGCATCCTTGCAAACACGATTTTATGCTTTTAAAAAAATAGTAGATTTACTCTTGGATTTGTAGTTTACTTTGCTTTCCCTAATAATTAGCAATGTTGAACTTGCAATGTACTTACAGGACGTCTTTGCTGTAGCAATGTCTACTCAAGTCTGTGATGGTTAAGTTCTATTCCAACATGACCAGGGTTGGAATCAAGTAAGTGACACACCTCTTGGGCCAGTCTGTGAGGAAATTTCCAGGAAGTTTTAGCTGAGGGAGGAAGTCCTTCCTGTAGAGTGGGTGGCCCTTCCCATCCATGGTGGACTACAAGGAAAGAAGCTTCCAGAGCACACAGGGCATTAGCTACCCTGCTGCTGCTAACCTTGGACATTTGCGCCCAGCTTCACTGCTCTTCCAGCATGAACTGAAGACCCATGGCTCCCCAGGAATTCTCCATGCCATCAGTTCCATATGGGGACTGCTGAGGCATCCAGCCTGTGGACTGAGAAACTATCCAGTTCTCCCACAGGAGCCTGCAGATAGAGATTGTGATACTGCCCAGCCTGTATCCCATAAGCTAAGCCATTAAATCCCCATTTTAATGCATATTCGTTCTAGCAGGTCTGTTCCTCCAGAGAACCTGACTGATGCAAAGTTCTTTGTTCCCTCTCCTCCTATTTTTAGAAATCAGATTTTTTGTAATTTTGTTATTCATGATTTTTCATTGTTCATTGTTTTGTGATGGGGATTGAGCTCAGGGCCCAAGTGAGGCAAGTGCTGTATCACAGAGTGGAGTACCCACAATCAGCCTGCTGTTGAATTTTAAGTTATTTATCTAGCTATTGTCTATCAATCATCTACCTACACACATATGCTAAATACATACCATATGCATTATATAGATACATAATTATAATTTCCCCACTCTATAGTTTGCATTATAATTCCATTGAGAATGTCTTCTGCATACAATTTGACTTTTTGATTTTTTTTTTACTTTGGTTACCTCTGCCTTTAGTATCACATCCAGGGAACCAATGTTGAGTCTCACATTGTAAAGCCCTATGTTTACTTCTAAGAATCTGATGCTTGAGTTTTGGGTCCATTTGGAGTTAATTTTTTGTATAGTATTAGGTAAGAGTCAAACTTGATTATTTTGCACAGGAATATTCAATTTTCCCAGCTCTGGCTGTCGCAGAGGATGCCCTTTGCTCTTGGCACTCATCACAATTCATTTGACTGTCTGTGTTAGGGTTTATTTCTGGCTCTATCTATTTTCTTTCATTGCCTATATTTCTGAGTTTCTGCCAGAACCACAATGGTTTGATCACAGGGCTTTGTAGTGAATTTTGAAACTAGGAAGGTGGAGCCTCAGTCTCTTCTTTTCAAGGCTACTGTGGCTATGTTCAGTTTCTTGGTGATTGTATTTGAATTTCAGGATATTTTTTAGGTATGTACAAATGTCATTGATATTTTCACAGGAAGAGATTGCATTGTGCCTGTAGATTGTTTGGGTAGCATTGAGCTCTGACTTATGAACATGGTATAAGGCTACATTTATGTCTTTAATTTCTTTCAGCCAAAAAAATCAATGTTTCATAGTTTTTATTGCAAGAGTGTTTTAAATCCTTAACTTTAGCTTCTTGGCATTTTTGAAACTATCATAAATGAAATTGGTTTCAGATTGTTTCTTGTTAGTGTATAGAAATGTAGCTAAAGTTCTCGTCATATTCTGCTATATTTTTTGGGGGGGGATTGTCTTATAAAATCATATCAACTGCAAACATAAATAATTTTACTTCTAAAATAGTGATTTAATTTTTTCATTCCCTAATTGCTCTAGCTAGAGCTTCTAAAACTATGTTGCTGAAGTGGTGAGCGTGTCTGTGATGGTCCATCTTGATTGTCAACTTGATTGGATCTAGAACAATCTCTGGGGCATGTCTGTGAGGAAGTTTCTAGATAGGTTAATTGAAGTGGGAGACCCATCATACCATCTCATGGCCCAAGGTTCCAGACTAAATAAAAAGGAGAAAGTGCGCTGAGCACCAGCGTTCATGTCTGCTTCCTGACCGTGGGCCCCTTGGGATCAGCTGCTTCCTGCTCTTGTTGCCTTGTCTTCCCAATTATGATGCCCAGTAACCTCAAACTATAAACCAAAACGACCCCTTCCTTCCTTAAGTGACATTTATTTTGTCTCTGCTAGAAGAATAGTAAGTAACACAATGGGTATTCTTGATTTGTCCCCACCCTCAGAGGACAAGGGTTAGGGTCAGAGGCTCTCATTGAAACCAGAGTTCACTGCTCTGTCTAGACTTAGTCAGCAATCTCCAGGCATCCTGTCTCTGGGTCCCCAGGATGGATCACAGATGTGTGTCCCTGCATCTGGCTGCATATGCCAAGATAGGCCCTTATGCTCCTGTGGCAAGCAGACAGCCATCTCCTCAGCACCTTGCTTCATTTCTGACTTTGTAATTTGAGTCAGGAGACTTGCCTTTCAGTTCTTCTAGCTGAAGTTTTGTCACGGTAGTTTTTAAAAATCAGTGTTTTAGTTTTCTTATTATTTCTCTAGTGTTCTTCCTTTAGAGTGAGCTACTTCTCTGGGATTTTCAGTGATGCTAAAAGATGTTTACCATGTCATGGCCATTCAGAGCCCCCACATTTACACGTGGGTCTGAACTCTTTCAGAGAGCATAGTTTTGGAACACTTTCAAGAACCCACACGAACAGGAATGTTCTGTATGTCCTAGGAAAGTACTTCCAGAGAGCATCTGTTAAAGAATAGTGCATGGTCAACATGTTTTGCCGGGCCAATAAAATATCATTGCAAAACTTTTATATTAATAACTTTTAATATGCTGCAGTCTGAACAGCTACACTCAGTTTTCCAAATAAGGGTACATGCATATCAGCTCTTTTTAATCATTGTTTTTCTTCTATGCATTTTTGTGTTTTTGTATATCTTATTCCATTAGCAAAAGCCAGGCAGAGAAGACTCATCCTTCAGACTTTCCCTCAGGATTCAGACAGAACAGAGTGCTGAGAGAGAAGTGCTGGGGAGCAAACCCAGGGCCTTTCACAAGCCAAGCACATTCTCTACCACGTAGGACCACCTGCCCAGGACAGCTGTATTTTTTGAAATGTGTTTAAGGTGCCAGCCCTTTTGGTCTGGGAAAGATTTCATTCTGGAAATAGTCATGAATTCGTGAATATGAGCTTTCATTCATGGTGTAAATGTGATAAATGTTTAATTTGCATTTCTGTTATTTTAGATTTTCTTTTTTAAAGCTCTTATTAAAGCATAATGGACTCATACCATGTGAAATTAAAGTTGACCCTTCTGTGAATTGAAAGTCTGCAGATTTTAAACATAATTATGGTTATTCAAACATATTACTCTTTATACATGGTCAATCATGTTCCATCCAAAGTCAAATACTTTATTTTTAAATTATTGAACCTTTAAGAAAGAAATATACAAAGGAAACACTTATATCTATCAACTAAAATTTTTTGTTGCTTTGGGTAATTGTTGATCATTAGTCAAAATATGAATAATGAATATTAATTTATTTGTTTCATACCATGATTATCAGTGACTGTTTAAATGGATGGCAGCTTTATAATACTATTTCAGAATTTATTAACATATTAGCATATGCAAATATAACAGAAGCTCTTCCACCAGCTAGTATCTCTTCTAACCTATAGGGCTCGAGCAATATTCAGATCTCCCATGGGAAGTGTTACATATGACAGAGATAAATTACTATCCTCCAAAAGATGTCCCATATCCCAGAGTCAGAATTATCTATCTCACTAAGGACATCCTTTCACAACCTCCTTACAATTAGATGGGTCATGCTACTAGTTCTTAAGTTGTTTAAAAAGTCATTGTGAAACAGTTGAACCAATAAGCAGATATGTGGGATTTTTTTAATGCAGTGTTCATAATACCAAGGAGAGAACTGCTGACTCAGCAACAACATGAGTGAAGTTCAAACATTGTGTTGAGTAAAAGAAGTGAACTGTACAAGAGTACATGTCATATAATTATATTCTCATGAGCTACAATAGACATGGCTGACCTAAAGGGACAGAAATCAGGAAGAGGGGGCCTGAAATTGAATGATAATTTCACCAAGCAGAAGCACTAGGATTTGTCTGGATGATAGAAATGAAGGTGTGTTGTTTTGAATGTTCATTAAGCAGGTACAATGGTTGTCAAAATTCTCTGAGTTCAAGATCTGACTCTGAGTACGTGTGTACATCACGTGTGTGTGTGTGTGTGTGTGTGTGTGTGTGTGTGTGTGTGTGTGTATTAGCTGTCACATAAAAGGGGATTTGACTTCTATTTTACAAGAGCACAGATTTTATTTTTAGAAAGATTACTTTTACTTATGAAAAATACATAAGTTTGAATCCTTGAGGGGTACAACATCGCACAGATTCCATGTCCAAAGGCCTCGGCAGGAAGTTGGTTTCATAATTGTCTCTCTGATTTCCAGCTATGTCTCACCACACTACCCTGGATCTGTTTGCTTTGCCACCAGGAATCACTGTGTTGTTCTTTGCTTTGTACACATAAGCACATCTCTCACCTAAATGGAATTCAGCTTCATCTCAGGCATAAACACCTTTGATTTGAAGAAGAGCCTTTGGTTCCAAAGACCTCGCTTACAGCCAGCTTAAATGGCCTGGAGCCAGAGCAGTCCAGACACACTTGCCTTTCAGAGGTCCTGTTCCCAGCAGGCCGCCACAGGCTCCAGGATGGCAGAAAGAGCAGGTAGGATCTTTTGATCCTTTCTTTTGCCGTGCATTAGTGCAGTGATTCTCGACCCCAAACAGCTCTTCCCCAGGAAACATTCAACAATGTGTGGAAGCATTTTTTAATTGTATTTTTGCCATCTACTGGGTAGTGGCCAATGGTGCATCTAAACGTCCTCCAGTACACAGGACATTCTCAAGTACACAAGACATCCAACATGTGCAAGGCAAACCACTCCACAAGGCAACCATCCCAGCAAACACTCAGTACCATCTCTTCTAGAATGTCTGCATGGATTTAGCTGGTTACAAAGGCTTTGGTTCCTGGAGAAGGACCATAGAGAAATCGCACCAGGCATTGTTTAGTGCATGAGCAATAGATTGCTATTGTGTTAGACACGAAGATGTTAGGGTTTGTTTGTTTCAGGGACTACCATTACTTAACATAACTACTATACCAGACTTTAACATGTTGAAACTAAGAATCATATTTATTACAGTGTCCTCTTTCCTGAGAGGCACAAATGAAATTTATCTTAATTTAACAATGTTTACCCAACTTGATTTAAATCATAGACGACTTAGAACTCAAGATTTGGGTGGCTTTTATGAGTAGATATTTAAGAAGATGTGGTTTACATGTCTGCATGTGCCCCATACCTTTGTCTTTAAGGTTTTCCCGGCTCCTGTTTGCACTCAGCACCCGTTCCATGGCTACTCATTTCCCTTTTTCTGTTCTGTTTTAAGACTAGCTCACTTTCTTTGTATAAAAAATGTAGTTTATAAATAAAAAAGTATAAATGAAATATTTATTCAAATACTCAGTGTTCCTTTATTCAAACTGTTGAATTAGTGATGAGTTTGGTATCATAGATTTTGAAGGGATTTTCATCTTAACTTCTTAAGCTTGAGAGAAATAAAATGCGGTACTCAAGTTCCTTGGGATAATTTATGAAACAATTTTATTTTTAAAATATAAGTGCTCTCTGATATATATGCATATATATCACCTACAACATCCACATAGATGTTTTAATAGAGAGCCAGACTTGTTTATCACTAATTGCACATACCTTGTTAGTTATTCTTATGGTAAAATTGGATTCATACCAATCTATTCAAGGCTTGTCAATTACCAACCCAACAACCATCTTCTCTCTTCTTTTTCCTTCTTGTAAGAGCCAAAGTTTGTTCAAGTATCCATCATTTTCATATAAACCATAATCTTCAGGATAGAGGCCCTTCTCTCCCAGCACAAGGCTTAGAACTAAAAATGGCCTTTGTCTTCTTGCTTGACATTGGTTTAGTCCCAGGATCTATGGTGCTGTCTGTGTAGTGAGGTGCAGTACCTGGGAACTAAAGGTAGGTTTGGTTTTTCCTCAATCTTAAAACCAGGTAAAGGAATGGTGATTGTTGTACTGTGTCTTTATAAGATAACTACACCAGCCATCATTAGGCATATTAAGGCCAGACTGAAGCCCACAGAGCAGAGAGTTGAAAAGAATTGGGGTGTTTCTTAAACTGTCAAGACACCAACACAACTAACCTGCTTCTGAATGCCCTTTCTTCTTACTGTATGAAAAAAAATCAAATTCCTTAAGCTGGTTGGTGGAGTATTTTTACTTGCACTTGAAAGAATCCTGCTCAAGTATCTTCCTGTACACCTGGGTTTGACATTTGTCTGTTTGTGACTGTGTGGTCAGTGTGAAATTTGGCCTCATCAACTAGAGTATGGATTTTCAGCTTAGCCTAAGAAGCCACAGTCACCAGCTCATGGGCAAAGCTTTTCTGTAAAAGGCCCTGACAGTAGTTCTTTAAGCTGAGGCCACCAGTCAGCCCTGTGCTTGCTCTTTTGATGTAGCTTCAGAGAGTGTGGTCATAAACTTGCATGCTGTGCTTCAATAGCGCTTTGCTTACAGAATGTAGGTGGGGGCCAGGTGTGGGTCATGGGCCATAGTTTGCTGACTTATCTCATAAAATATGCCCACAGCCAGCTGCAGATAATCCTGGGACACAGAGCAGGTGACTGGGAGACTGCTTACCTGGTTCTCTTCCCCTGTCACTTCTTGTGGCTGCCCTCTGGCGAAAGGACCGCTTTGTCGTAAGATGCTGCAAAGGCCAAAAATCAGGAGAATGAAAATTAAGGAGCACAAGTTTTATGTAACTGGCATTTAGCTTACCCAAGTATGGAATAACCAGTGGTTGGCTACACCTTTTTTTCCCTCTGATTTTGAAAGCTTTTTTTCATCTCTATTGTCAATAATTAGATACATTGCATGAGCAAGTCTTATGATGGTACCCCCATTTCCCTCCTCCCTGTCCCCAACCCACTGGAGGGCCTCCTTAGTGGGCTTGCTGGAGCAGTCCATGGGATAGGGGGTTATGGATTGTATGAGTGGTAGCCAGGGTTTTATTTTTTATTTTGGCTACAAATAATATCAATAAATGAGAAAATATATTTAGACCATCTGTTTTAATAGAAAACATCTTTAAGCAAATAAAAGGCAACATGATTGGGCTGGAGTGATCCAAAAGGCAGGTGCATGTGGGCCATCTGTCCAAGAATGTTGTTCTCATTAGAAGAGGAAAGACTTTGCTTCTGCAAGTGTCATTCTGTTGCACATAATCAGTGTGCTGCTTCAGATATTCATGAACTCTGTCAGAAACAATCCTGGGTGATGGATCTCAGGTCCTAGGAGCAGCGGAATTAAATTGGAGCACCCAGGGTTAAATGACGCCATGATAAAAATTGTACATGTGCAATACACATCTAACTGTGTACTAATTAATGTCACTAAGTTCTTTAATATTTTGTTTCTCTTGTTTCTGCAAGTGCAGCTTTCTCTATGGGAGTAGGTTTACATGTTTTCCAGATGCCTCTTTGGTGAAGATCAGTCTCGCCCGCCCTTGAGGACATTCCCAGTGGGTTACTTGAATCTCTTGTGACAGTGGCTCAGGACCACCCAAGTGTTGCATCTCTACCTACTCATTTTCCTCTTGCTCTCTGAAGCCCAGTCAGAATCCAAGTGTGTGTGGAGGTGAGGCATTCATGCCTAGCCCTTGAATGGATCTCTATTAGGGAGACAGAAATCTGACATAGGATAAGAGGTATCACTACTTAAGGGAACATCTTAAGGCAGACATCACATTAGCTTTGTTTCTAACCAAGCCACTGCCACTGGGGGAAGGTGTGAACACAGCATATACATAGGGGTCTCTGCTCCCCAAAGCCTGATTGACATGGTGCAATTAACTGAAGAACTTGTGACTTTGGAGAAACCCACTTCCAGTGTCTCAGGAAGCACAGCTATAATGTCAGATAATTCCTAAATAACTTCCCTCCTGATTGGGCCTCCTGTCGTTTGGCTCCTAACTTAGGCAGACATTCTGTAGCAGAGTGATTGCCTTGCAAGACATTTTGTGATGGAAAAGTGTCATTATTTCAGCCTGATTAGTAGAAAATGTAGACGGAGCAGAAGAGAGGCTTAATCATGACTTATGATGTTGTGTTTAATGAAATATGGTGAAGTTGCTGCAAGTATTATCCTATATGCAGAGCCTCTTCCAGGCCTAGTTCCTGTGTGTGTGTGTATGTGTGTGTGTGTGTGTGTGTGTGCAGGCGCACATGCGTGTGCACATTCAGCACTCCTGTGTGCAGGAAGAGACGTGTGCACTCATCTCGCCCTTAGCATCAGGGTCTTTGCAAGTCTTCTGTGCACAGATGGCTTCCTGCTGTCAGGGTCCCCTGCCTTCTAGTGTACTCTCCTTCCTTCCTCCCTCCCTCCCTCCCTCCCTCAGCACAGAGGTTTGTTTGGTGGTGAAGTTTGCTTTTTCCCTGAGGATGGCAATTTTATTTTTGTGTATCACAAAAAAGAGAAAGATTATTAAATTTTTGAGAGGAATTTAAATGTGAATTTATCATGTTCGATGGCAATTTAATTAAGGACACATTTAGGGCTCCTTGTAAAAAAATTGTTGAGTCTACAGAAACTACAAAGCATTTCGAGCCTCCCAGAGCAAGAGGCGTGAAGTGGCTCTGAGGTGTCGGTGACTTGATAATGTACTTGGTTATAAATATACCTTTCCTCCCTACTTAAAAAAATCTAAAACACAGTCTCTTAGTTTGGCTGGTAGACAGAGCTTGAAGGTGCACCGTGTCCTTGGTGTCACCTTAAAACTTAAAAATACCTTCTTGAGACATTTTCTACTCTGCCTCTGCAGCGATCTTTCCAGTTCCACTGCCCTTTATAAAGATCGTGCTGTCTGTTGGAGGCCAGAGACTGGGAAAAGAGTCGACATGAGATTTCATCTGGCCTGCGACCTCACTGGACTTATTGCCTTCCTTTCCCCCTAACTCAAGTGGACAAGTCCAGCCAGAGGGTGGGGCTGAGCCAAGCCCTTCTCATCTCAAACGAGTACTTGAATTCCCCCAAAGCTGTGTGAAGCTTTCTAGAAAGTTAAAAGTAGATTTTATTAAGAAAATATGCAGAGACACTAGTTCCTGTCCCATTCATACTTAGTAGCGGTGTTCATCTGATGAGCAGGGACACATCTCCTGGGTGAAATTGATTTTCCTTGGACTCTAAATGATCCAAGTAGGCTGATGTTCCCAAGCAAGTTTCTGAGGCTGGACCATGAGCCCATGCAAGGCACGTGAAGCTAGACCACATGCTCATGCTGGTTATGGTGGTATAGGCCCTGTCACCTGGCTCTGGGATAGGGGCCAAGGTAGGAGGATCAGGAGCTTGGGGTCAGCATGGGTGCATAATGAATTTCAGGCAGCCTAAACTGTAGGGCTGTCTCCAAAAGCCTAAATTGCTAGGCATGGTGGAGACCGAGGTAGGAAGATGAGCATGAGCTTGAGGCCAGCTTGGGCTGCAGAGTGAGACCGTGCCTTAAGAAAAAAATTAAAGGCTTTAAATTAACGCACAAATAAGAAAGAACATTAAAATAAAAAGACACCTACTCAGGAAGTTAGTAAGTATTTATACACACACACATTCATTATTACCTCCAGGGAAGTTAAAAGGCCTGCAGATGGTTAGTTGAGTTGGTCCCACTGCAGAGACCACATCAGAACCGTTTCTGCATCTCCCAGACTTAAAATCTAGAACTGGCTGTGGTGAGGACAGGGTTGCCTCATTGCCATCAGGCACACCAGCTTTGGAAGCCTTCCTCCACTTAGCTTTCCACTATTATTCATCTGGTTGGATCTGCTGTGTTTTTAGAGATGTCCTAACAGCTCTCATAACAACTTATTAATTTTAAAAATGTTAAGAAGCTTACAACATTTTGCTACAATGAATAGAAAGGGCACCTGGCTTTATTTCTGGGACTGGCCCATTTCTCATCTGAATAATCTTTTCTGTGACTTGCTACCAACAACCAGACTTGATGGTTTATATTCTTCATTTCTAAGGATTCTTGGGATTCTGGGCCAGTAGGATAGTGGAAACTTAACATTGGGAAGGGAATTCACAACAGGTGAGGGATCTATCTATTCAGGAAGACATTTTCCTGTGTTCCATAAAGCTCATCTATCAAGCAGGCCTGGTAAGGACTCTTCACACACTTGGCTTTTTGCTGAAAGGTGTTATTTGTTTTTCTCCAGGTCTCTTTTCTGTCTGTGATGCCGACTAAGTAGGGGAGGGCTGGGAGGCTGGCAGAGCATGAAATCTCACAGTAGCTCTGTTAAGAGGAACCTGCCTGTGACATCTTAGGGTCATTTCTTTTGCTTCCCTCATCTTTGCCCAGATCTTACTATTTTTCTTTTATTATTTGTGTATAATTTTTAAAATTGACTCGACTATAGCACATATTCATGAGCTCAGTGTGATTATGTTTTGGTTCATGTATACATGGGTAGTTACAAGCTCATTTCTTTGCAGTGAGTGCATTCTCATTCCCGCTCCTGCCACCAGCCTTCCCGTGTCTACTGCAGTGCACAGTAGCCAGAAGATAAGAGATTAACAGAGTATCCATCACTAGATTGATAGATAAGGAGAATACAGCCAATAAAATTAAGCGGGTGTAATACATACATGCATACATACATACATACATACATATATATACATACATACATATATATATATATACATATATATATATATATGATGTGAGACTATTAAAAATGAAAAAAACCAGTTTCTCCCAAAACACACTGGCTTGTTTCTTTTATCTTCAGGGCTAGAGATCAGAGGCATGATTAAATTCTGCAGCTCATTTGTGGTCCAAATAATTTCTTCGTCCACATTCTGGCCCACCTAGGAGGGCTTCAATGACAGGGTAGAGCCTGTCTCCCCACTAAGGCAGGCAGGCAACTCTGCTGACTTAGTCTGGCCACTGCACCATGGATTGCCCTGAGTTTAAAGCAGACTTGCTAGCAGTTACGGAATGTGCGGCGCTGTGTTAATTAGCAGTTATTTATAAGTGTCTATCCTATGTGAAGTTCTAATCCAGGAGTTGGCAGGCAGAGGCAGAGGAGAGCTGGAAAACAAAAGGCAGTTTGCAATGTAGTTTCCTGGATGGGATCTTTGAACAGAAAAAAGAACGTCAGTGGAAAAGCTGTTGATGGCTGAAGAAAGTGTGGGGTTGTAACAACCACGAACCAATATTAATTTCTCAGTTTTGAGAACACACCATGGTCATTTGAGATGTTAATATTAAGGAAAGGGAGCCACTTGAGTATTGACGCTCTCTGGGATATGATTGCAACTTTCTCTTAAAATTATTCCAAATTTTTGTTTTAAAAAAGCATCTGAAATTCTCAACTATACAGCTTCATCATTAGATTCGGTGGGGGGGGGAGGTAGGTTCCTGTTTAGACATTCTTTGTGATTTTACCTCTATGAAAAAATTTTACAGAATAATAAATTCTTACTGAATGTTTAATTTGCATGTGCCCTAATGCAAGGTGTTATTGTGTTGGAATGATACAGAAAGGGGAGTGAATAGTAATTTTTTTTCTCTTTTAATTTCATCTGTATCAGCTATCAACCACCGATTTAATGATAAGTGAAAATCTCAGCACACTTTCCATACAGGCCCTCGGAATTGGGACCTAAAGGCCTTTAGTATATGTAAGGTTGAAGAGTGAAATGATGACTCTACACCACTGTGAAGAGATGGTGTTACAGCGAAGCCAGGAGGAAAATCATAGGATCATAGAAAAGATATAGCCCATTTCAGTTTTCTTCTTGAAAGAAATTGCTCAGGACTTTTCATCGCAGGACAGTGTTAATATCCAGAGATATTACTTATCTGTGACACAATTCCTGGTCCCCAGTGGAGGAGACAATGTGGAAAGGAGAGAGAGTGGCTGCGGCCTCCTTGGACAGCACAGGAGCTGTTGGCCAGGAGCAGAACCTCTGGATGGCTGCTTTGTGGACAGCAGAGCCTGTCTGTGGCCTTTGGCTGGTGGAGACAGAAGCCACAGGGATGGGCAGGTTGAGGAAGTCAACATTCTTGTTGAGGCTTAGGATGTTTTTCTTCCTGGCTTTCAGGCCATTGTATTTCCAACTTACAGTGCATTTGGAAGTCCTGGGGTGACCCCACATGGCACTGCTGAGCTGTAGCCCCAAGGCTCTGTTTGCTGGAGAAATCTAGACTTCTGTTGGGTTTTCTCCCAAAAAACTGTAAGGAATCTCATCTAAAAAGTCATAATCTCTATCTTTTTATATATAAATTCTGCTTTCTTTTTAGAATAAAAGCAACATAGGATTGTAATGGGGAAGTTTGGCACAGTTATATCTGGTTTTTTACTGTTGCATTTCCCCTCCGAGTTTGTGTCCTCTAATGCAAAAAAATTTATACACAGGGACAGAAATATGTCTTATTACACATTTATTCTAGATTAATTAGTTAAGGAAAAGGGGAATTGGATAGGAAAGCCGCCCAGTCACCACATGGTCTGTGAGGTTCATAATATCATTTTATTTAAGGAAACATGGAAAGTTACAGAGTTCTCCAGCCACCAGTGTGGGGAGAAAAAAACGTGGAGAGTTGAACAGAACTTATGTTGTTCAGCTAAACAAGCAGAAAGGAGAAAGATCATGAGAGGAAAAGATTCATGTGGAAGAGAAATCCAGCCCCTCACCACAGGCTGTGGTGGGGGCTGGGGTGACCTTACTGTTCCTGGAGAGTCAGAGGTCCTTCTAGCCTGCCATGTGGGGAAGAGAGCGCTTTCTTCTAGGGAAGTTAATTTAAGTTTTCCCCAGGTGAGTCAGAGAGACAGCTGATTGGTTCATATCTGACCAATCAGTTTTAGCACCTAGGTTGTAGCTCTAGATAGATACCTCCCACCAGACAAGCCAGGGAAGAGCAGACAAGCCAGGGAAGGGTGGGTGGCTGTCTCTGGAGTACATGACCATCACAGGATGTGATGCTTAAACTATTCATAGACGACAAATATTTGTTACGTATATATGTATACCCTCTTTAATATATAACAACATATATACCCTCTTTAATATTTAGAAGCATAGTATTCAGTTCTTTCTACTCCATCTCCTCCACCCCATGTGTACATAAACAAATATGCAAATGTTGCTTTTGTAGGTGGTATTATGTGGGTGCTGCTTGGTGTTTGAACATGGTGTTTGTTGTGGTCAGTTTTCTAGTTGCTGCGCAGAAAGAACCCAAGCAAAAGTGGCTTGTGGAGGAATGGGTTTATTTGGCTTATGGACTCAAGGGGAGACTTCATCCTGGCAGGGAAAATGATGGCATGAGCAGAGGGGTGGACATCACCTCTGCCACAGCACTGCAAACAATGGCAGGAAGGTGTGCCAAACATGGGCAAGGGGAAGCTGATTTATAACCCCATAAGCCTGCCCCCAACATCACAGCTCCAGCCAGGTTGTAAAACCCAAACTGCCATCAGCTGAGGTTGGATCATATGACCATATTGCATATTATTTTACATAAAAGCTTATGTCTTTCTATTTTCCTACAAGGTCCTGACTGAGCTGTACCCCACCCAGGGCCTCTGTGAACTCTCCACCTCTTCCTTCACTCTGCTCTGGCCTCACCAGCCTTCCTCCTCACCTTGATCACACGGGATGCCCCCCATACCCAAGGCCTTTCTCTTTACAATGCTCTTCCCTGGCTCGTCTGGTCTTTCAGGCCTCTGTTCAAAAGTCCCTTCCATGGTGAAGCCTTCCTGGATTCCTTCAAAGCTGCACACACTTTATATTCTTCTGCTGTTTTCTTTCCTCATTAGCAATCACATGCAGAGATGATGACAAGTATTTTAAGCCCTTCGTTTCATTGTCAACGTTCCCAACTAGAGGCTGTCATCAGGATTGTTCTCCATCCCCCGCAGCGGACTGTCCCTCCGTCCTCCACGACACTCCGTGAAGATGTGTTTGGAAAGACTGTAGCAGTCATCAGGAACCACATTCACCAGCCTGTGCAGGAAATGTTTCTCTACGTAATGATGTTCAGTGTCTCTGTTAACAACATGATTTTCTATTATATCAGCATGTAACTGTAACATGGTTTATGCACACAAATTTTTATTAGTTTAATAACTGATAGTCTAACTTTGTTCAAATATCCTCCATTAACTTTAGGATATAAATTTTTGCGTGCTGTTAGAACCTGAGCAAATAACCTTGCATATAAATGCTCAAATATTTGATGATTTCCTTGGAATAAATTTCTAGAAGTGAAATTTCTGGGTTAAAAAGAGTCTGTCTGTAAGTTCTTTGGTACATGTCGCAGTCAACCATACGCAGCTGGGATGAATCTCCAAACCAGGCACAGTTTATGGGAGGAAACGATTTATTCAAGCTAAGGTTCCAGGGGAAGTTCCAGAATGCAAAAGTGGCTGCTCCCTTTTCACAGGTCTGAGCAGAGAGAAAAACCCATCACCTACACCACACACACAAAACAGGAAACAGGCAGGGGGGCAAGGAGAGAATTCTTTCACCTTTATACAGCCCTAGGGTGGGGTCTTGCAATTCTATCCCAGATTTAATGGCTTCCTGAGTCTCTGGAATTTCCTTCCTGGACTGCCCACAAGAAAGGATGTTTACTTCTAGCTCCTTTGAGCTTCCTTACATCGTGCCCCCTACTGAGAGGCTGCCTTCCTGTGAACATCCTCAGAGACCCACCCAAGATTACTTGAAAGGTCAAGTTGACATCAAAACTTAACCATCACAGTACACAATCTCAAGTCACTTTCCCAGAGGATCTTTTGTCCCCAGCAAGTGATATGGGGTCCTCACTTCTCACTTGGGAGATTCTGGGTATAACTCTTCAAAAATATTCCCAGTTTTATAAGTGAAAAATGGTAACTCACAATTTGCTTAGATTTCTGGTAAGGTAGATTATTTCTTATATTTTTAATGTATGTATGTATTTCTTTTTACTAATTTCTAGTGTATATCCTGTGCTTGGCATTGTTCTCCATTTAGACAAGTATTTAAAACCTATGTAGGGTTAACAGTCTTTGTCATTTGTTTTTAAATATCTTCATGTCACGAAGAACATTTCAATGTTTCAAGATGATCTTTTCCATTTTGTTTTCAACTCATTCTTTTTTTTTCCTGTTTGTCATTCTATCTTTCCATTCCATCTACTGAATATTGCTATTTTTTTCTCAGTGACTTGCAGTTTCCTTTCATCACATACTAATTGTATTAATTTCCATGAGTTTTGGGGTTGTTTTCTTTTTCTTTTAATAACCCAAGCCTTTTTGCAACAGAAACCCACTCCAAAAATTATTAGTTTTACAGTATGCTTCTTGTAAGTTGAGACTCCAAGTCTCCTTTTATTAACTATGAAAGTTATTCTAGCTGTTTGGTTTCTCTCCTCTCTCTTGTCTTTCTCTCTCTTTCTTTTTCTTTCTTTGCTTTCTTCAGGGTCTTATGTATCCCATACTGGCCTCTCATTCACTCTATAGCTGAAAATGACCTTGAACTCCCCAGCCTCCTGTCTCTACCTCCTTAGTGTTAGGGTTTCAGCCCAGTTGTGTTCCACCAGACCTACTTATAGGCAGTGCTGGGATCAAACCAACTGAGCCCTCTGTTGTTTTCATGAAGAAGGAATTTGGGAAGGTTTTCTTTCAGCCTCCAGTGAATAAAGTTGTGATAACTTTGCAAAAGCATTTGAGAAGAAGCTGCTTCTATTGATGTTTAATTGTCAGAGGTGGCAGATGTACACAACCTCTGGGCCAATTCCCAGATTTTAGAATATCCTCAACTAGCAAGTCTCTGTTCCTGTAGGTGGTCTTTTCCTACTCCTGCTTTCCTGGTTTTCCCACATTAGCCAACAGATCATCACATGGAAATTAAACTTCCCGTGATCCTGAGCTACTGGAAATTTCCCTTTTGTGCCCCACTAGCAGACTTTTGAGCTGGTATAGAGAAATGTTCCACCCTCGGGAGTGTAATGTGTTAGCTCTCCTTGATGGTGGGGAAGAAAGATACCATGGAACAGATGCAGGAAGTTGCTGAGAAATGTATGTGGAGAGGGCGTTGTTCAGTCATTGTGGTGGTCCAAATCTGAGTCTGGGTAAAGAATGATGGGTATGTTCACAGTACCATCCCATTGTTTCAAGGGCTCTTTTTGGGGTGGGATTGATTGTTTTTATTAATAGAGAACTTTATTGCATTATTACAATTTTATTGCATATTGTTCATATTCTTATCAGTCCATAATCTTAGGTCCCTGTCTCCTGCTGCACATTCCACTGAGGGTCCTCTTCAGGAAGTGACAATCATCACTGTGGACTCTTTCATGTATCAGTCAGTCTCAGCTGGGGGTGATGCCTCTGGATATTCCTTCCCTGTGACTCTTAGAAATTTTCCACCCCTCTTCCACAGTGTTCTTTGAGCCTTGAGGGACATGTATAAGACTCCTTTCGTGTTGAGCTCTCTGCATCTCTGCATCCTCTGCGTTTCAGCTTTGTGGAGTTTTGAGTCTCCTCAGTGTCTAGCACCATCTCCCTGGAGGATGTTCTCAGGCTCACAGTGAGAGCAACATTCTGGTTTAAATAGCCACTTCCTCTGTAATGTCTCCTGGACCCTGACAGGTGTGATAGAGAGGACTCATTTTGTGCAAGGCAGTTGGCTTTCTTTTCCTGTTATACTGATGGAGCTTGGGAAATAAAACTTGATTGACAAATTCATACATGGACATATTGTATTTTATCACAATCTCTCCTTTGCCTGTTTCCATCCTGTGTTCCTTATTGCTCTTCCACAGAGCTGACGGTTCTTTTTCATGAAATGCAACACAGGGGGGTTATAATAAAAATAGCTTATTATTTTTAAAGCATTTAACATTTTAGATTATTCTTAAATATTGTTTTTGCTTCAGGTCAGCCCCTTCCTAAGTATTTTCTACATATAAAGTCATAATTTTCATTCCTAACTAATGAAGGAAGTCTATTCTTACTCTAGTTTAGAGCTTATCTCAGTTCAACTTTTGCCTGGATCAGGCAGGATTTCACTTGAAATCTGGCACTGAGTGGGCTATCAGATTAATTTTTTAGTGCATATTTTGCCCTTTCGGTCTCCATTAATATTTTAGGATTCCATTTAGGGAGACATTCAAGGATGCTAATCATGTGCATTTTAAATTAGGATTTACCCATTTTTTTCATTTTAGAAGGCCTTCATCAAAAAATAAACCCAGATATGAAAGAGGATGTATCCCTTCATGAATCCTGAGGAAGTCCCCTTCAGAACCAATGTCCAGGGGAAGAAGTAGGCCTTGCCCAGGTCTGAGATGTCTCATCTCAGCTTGACCCTCGCTGAGTCACCAAAAGCAATCACACTTCCCTGGAAACACTTTCTTCTTGGGTGTTCTTAAGGCCTCTTAGCACAATTCTGTCCCTATGGTTAGTGAATTTGAGTTTTGTGCCATGCCTAAGTGTACTTGTTACATTTAGCTTAATCTTCAGATGCCTGCTCATTCTCTTCCTTTCCACCACTTACCTGCACAGCAATCTGACCTTATTTGATGAAAAGTTGTGTTTGAAAATTATTTATTTGAGAAGGGGAAGGGAGGGAGGAAGGTAAAAACAGAGGGAGAGAGAGAAAGAGAGAGAATGAGAGAGAGGGAGAGAGAGAGAGAGAGAGAGAGAGAGAGAGAGAGAGAATGGGCGTGCCAGAAATCCCACCTCTGCAAACAAACACCAGACACATGCCCCATTTTGTAATTCTGGCTATGCGTGGGTACTGGGGAATCAAATCCAGGCCATCTGACTTTTCAAGAAAATGCCTTTAGCCACGAGCTCTCTATCCAACTGTCACATCCAGTTTTCTAACATGTAGGTTTTGCTGCTGGTGTCTTTGTGATCCCACTCATCATTCTCCCCTGTTCTGAAATTGGCAGATGAACCCAGAGACTTGATTGGATTGTGGATTGCCTGTAAATGGTGTTGAGTTTTTTCTTCTCAAGGCTCAGGATATCGGGTTGTCTCCATAAATTCACTGGGGGCTTTCTCACTGACTAATTAGAATAATCTTAGAACAAGCCATTAGCCACTTTTCATCATTTAACATTCTGTGCTTTGGCTTTTTTATTAGGAAAGAGAAAGAATTTGCTTCATCTTTTCCTTTGGTCAGTTTATCAGTTAAAGATTCCTTATAGTCCTATAGAGATGAGAAGTAGTTTAGGGAAGATCCTTGTGAATTCATGGACTTAAGCATATTTGGTAAATTGACCAACTGAAATTACAGTGCTGTTGAAAACTGAGTAGCTGTTTTCTCTGAGTTCCTTTTCTTTCTTTCTTTGTGTGTGTGTGTGTGTGTGTGTGTGTGTGTGTGTGTGTGTGTGTGATAGAGGACAGCCTCAAGTGTTGGTCTTCACCTTCTGTCTTAAGGCAGGGCCTCTTTTGTTAATTGCTGCTTTGACCAGGGCAGCTGGGCCATGAGCTTTGGGATTCTGCAATCTCCACCTTCCTTCTCGCCATAGGCTTACTGGAATGATAGACAGTTATGTGTCCAGCGGAACCACAGGCTCTGAGAATCTGAACTCTGGTTGCCAGGCTTGTGTAGCAGGTGCTTTTCCCACCAAGCTCTCTTTCCAGCTGTCCTTCGCAAGTTCCTTGGGATCTCATAAGGAAGGTTGTTGCAGGCTCATTTGTACATGTCCTAGAATTTTCTATTCCTCACACCCTAAAAACAAATGTAACTGTTTTCATTGAAAAGATTTCTAGGTGCTACAAACACTGTATTGAGTTGGTAATTGCTTTTAGACCCTTTCAGTGCCTAGAACCAAAAACACGGTATGTCATGAATTCAAACTCACACTCCCAATTCAAGACATTATCATGATGTTTTGCAGTTACTCAACTCTAGGCCATTGGTTTATACTTTATCCATTGAATATCTTGGTTCAGAAAAACATAGGATATGATAAAGTGAGAATGACCACGTGATTATTTATTCTAAGCAATATCATACTTACATTTTGTCAATAACAATATAAACATTGTGTCACTAATATAATTAACTGAGAAACTGTTTTTCAGTGTACATCCTCTCTATCCCATTGTTCTGAAAGGGAACATTATTACTATCTGAGCTTCTGATGGACCCCTCTCAGACAGCTTGTGAGAACAAGGTCCCCTGTCGATATACTTGCTCCTTGTGAGCACCTGGAACTCTTTGTAGATTAATATTCATTTTGCTGGATTTGAAAACAAAACACATTTTTGTTTGTGGCTTTGAAAATCGGAAGTATATTAATTCTATTTATTTGTGTAATAGAAAACATTTTATTTGAAATTTCTGATGAAAATTTAGCTTTCTTTTCCTAGGAAGTGAGTTACTTTCTCTGAGACTCAAATATTAAATACAGTTTTTATATTTAATACTTCTACTGGAAGACTTTTATTGTTGTTTGTTCTGGATTGGGATTTAGACCTGAATAGCAGGCTCTTCCTATCATTTCAATGTTACAAGTTTCTCCTAAGAGTATTGCAGATATATATTTTAAAATATTTTATTTATTTATTTCTAAGAAGAGAGAGACAGAGAGACAGACACACACACACACACAGAGAGAGAGAGAGAGAGAGAGAGAGAGAGAGAGAGAGAGAGAGAGAGAGAGGTGCATCAGGGCCTCTAGCCACTGCAAATGAGCTCCAGATGCAGGTGCCACTTTTGCATCTGGCTTATGTGGCTACTGGGAATTTGAACCTGGGTCCTTAGGCTCCAGAGGCAACTGCCTTAAACACTGAGCCATCTCTCCAGCTCCCAAAGCACATATGTTTAGTGTTTTTTATAGTGTACAAGCTGCCTTGCAAAGAATACTTGTCAATAGAGTTTGATTTATCATTTTCTTTCTCCTTTACTGTTAACTGAGTCTTGAATAAATCATGGTTCAAGGTTGCTTTCCTACTCTGATAGCAGCTTTGGGGGGAAATGTGGGGTTGTTTTAAGGTTCAGTAGTTTGTTTGCCTACGTTTATGGGTTTGCTTGCTCCCCAGGGCCCTGCAGGTCATGAATCTCCTCTTGCTTCCCCTGGTGTCTCTGCAATGTGCAGGGAAGGCCTGGAAACAGTCTCTGCTGGGTTGTTGGAACTTACCTTGAACTTACCTAAGTTGGGGCTCCTGGCCTCCTGGAGGTGGTCCTTGCTTTCCCCAGAGCACTGCCTGCTTCCTGGCATGCTTCTGTTCAGAGACCCTGAGTGCCTTCATCTTCACTCGACTTCCCAGAAATGGATGCTGGAGCTGCCCAGGCTCTGTAGCTGTCATTGACCTACTTTCATGGAGTTGTATTTTGAGCTTCGTGGGAATACCTTGTCACATCATTTAGTCAGAAATGTTTGTGTGTGTCTCCTTGTTTTTGGTTGTTGCAGATTTTTACTGTTCCGTTGTGTGTTGGCTTGAGAATTTAGAAATTTAAACCCTGCTTTCTGCTAGTGATATCTTGGAGAATCTTCCTTTTACTTTATATGTTGGCAGTTTGCATCCATAAGCGATCCTAGTCGACGGCTGTGGCAGGGGTTTTAGAGAGCTGCGGAGACAGCTGGTAGACCTGCAGAACCCAGCAAGGAGGCTCACCATTTCTGTAGCAGGCTCCTTGGTGGTCCTATGTGAAAAGGTGGAGAAAAGAGTAGAAAGATATGTCAAGAGTTCAGTTTTAGCAGATTTTAAATATCACCATGAAGAACTTATTTTTAGGTAGACAATTTAATTGGAATTGTCTGCTGAAATGCTGACCCTAAATGCCAGGGCAGTGCAGGGAAAATAGTACTGTGTTGTACTGGTCAGGAAGGGCTGGAAACCCTTCCCCACATTTTAAAGTGGAACATGGTAGAGAATTGATTTATACTTCTAAAACTTTATTTCTGTGATGGAGCTTTATGAATTTATCTACTCACTGGATCTTTCATTCATTCGTTGATTTTTTTGTTTGCTTTTTTATGTGCAGTGGCTGGAATGTAAGGTCTTGCACTCTATTAATGCACTACATTCCTACTTCGTTCATTTCTCAGTTCAGCTGAAATTCCCTTCCAACTCAATAACTACTCCAGATGTCCGAGAGCTGCACTGGTCCGTATAGTATCCACCAGGCTCTGGAGCCACGAGCAGTGGACATCTGGGGAGTGTGACCTGAGGTATGCTTAAATTAGGAAACACACACCTAACAGGAAGCTGGTGGTGTGAGAAAAAATCCAAGTACAAGAACCAGTGTGATGACTAGATGAAATAAACCAGGCTCTAAAACTCACTTAACTTGTAAGTGCATTTGTTGAGCTGTGCAAATGTCAGACTCACATACACTTTAGAACGTCTGTGCCCATTACCAGCCGGTCCTCACTTCCCTGTCACCTGCCACAACCTTGTCTCTCTTTACACATTTGCTGATTTATTTCTTGTCATTACAGAGTTTCTTGTTCTAGAAATTTTAGTTGAATGGAGTACTAAAATATACGCCTTTTGTGATTTCTTCTTCCATTTACCATAGTACCAGGTTCATCTGTGTGTGTCAGGACTTCGTTCTCTCATGACCAGTAGCTTGGGCCCTTGTGGCTCTCCACAGCCCATGTTATCAGCCTCCAGTTCACAGACAAAGGATGTTTCCACATCTGAGCTCTTTTTGACCTCTGCTGCTGTGGAAATTCATGGATACATTATATGTGGACATTTTTTATTATTCTTGAATGAAATATACATCTAATCTTGTGGCTTGAATGTGAACTGCTCCCTCCTCCCACAGTGTCATGTATTTAAACATCTTTATGGAAGGTGATAACCTTTAGGAGGTGGGGCCTCACAGGAAAAAGTGGGGTTACACCTTGAGGTTTTATAGTTGGCTTCACTTTTGGTTTACTCTGTTTCCTGACTCTGGATGAATTGTAACCAACTGCCTCCCACTTTCGTCACCATGCCTCTCCTACCATGATGGACTGTAGCCTCTCCAACTGGAAGACAAAATGAATCCTACTTCTCTTAGGCTGCTTCTTGTCAGATACTAGGTCACAGCACCAAGAAAAGTGATTAATATAATTCTCATTTTCACTGCAGCTTTCTTTAATAATGCCTCCATGAACTCTGGATTAACCAATATTAAACACTGCTCCCAGCAGAAAATACAAGGCTAGGTTCCTTTGAGACAGACTCTTGTAAGACATTTTTGTCAATACATAACCTTATGGATGTTTCTATTTAAAAAAAACTTTATAGAATGTATTTCTTTTTTTTTTATTTTTTATTTTTTTAGAATGTATTTCTTATACTTTCAAACTGCATGTCCTGTTTCTTTATGATAAAATACCATCCAAGAAACACTTAAACACTTAACATTGTTCTTCTCCTGAGTAATGTTACTATAAATTTCTTGTATTTTCTAAGCTCACAACATGTTCTCCAATACACTCGTTCATCAATCCATCTCTCTGTGTGTTCATTACACATTATATAAATTACTTTGCCTTTTTGTGGAGTGTTCTTTTAACAGATGAGTGGATTTCCTCTCTTACTTTAGATTTACAGTATGGTTGACTCACTATCTTGAAGCTCCTGGCCAACAGCACTGTCAGCTCTGCCTAAATAGAGCTCTTGTAACACATTTATTTTCCCACAGAGAGTGGGGAAAGTTCAACAGGGGGACCACCAGTCACATCTCAGCGGCAGTGTGCACAGTACGAAACAGACACTATTCACAGAACAGGAGCCGAAAGAGGGGCAGACCACGAAGGGGAATGTGACCTCAGGTGACCCCCAAGCAGGAGGATTCACTATATATATATATATATATGTATATATATATATATATATGTATATATATATATTCATCTACTTGTTCTTTCCCATCATAATGGATGGGGAAGCTTCTGAGGAGCCGTCGGGTGGTTTGTAAAGTGGCTGGGCCACTTTCCGACCTTACCTTTATCTCCTTCAGCCTCCATGCCAGAGCTTCTTGTTACCTGGCCTTTGGGTGTTAGAAAGCATTCAGGTTATACGACAGTATCTCATTG